>SCLD01011535.1:0-18929 GCA_004367895.1 Oikopleura longicauda
AGTTCAAGGCTTTCGTGACCTTTGACCAATCATCATCAAATCGTTTCTGATTATTCATGTGCATAGAACGTTACATTCATTTCAGCCGAGTACAAACCAACCGAAATAAAATTGTCAATTTTTAATCATTACTTTTCAATCAAGGCTAAATCATACAGTATGCGACATATTGTTTAAGTTCCTTTTATATCAGCTTATTTGACCTGCTTCGGACAATGTTCTTTGGATTAAAAATGATTAGTTTGTCATTGTTGACGAGAAATTTAAACGCGTGAATTTAGAGTTTTTTTTATTTTTTTTATAAAAGGTGTTAGTAGTGTTAGTAAAGTTACATGCCATGCGTTTGTTAGTAATGTTAGTAATTTACACCAAATGACCTTTACTTCAAGACAGACACAAAGAACTTGAAACAAAGGTCAAAATGATCAATCAAAGCGGTTGTGTTAAGGTTAGTTTGCTTATCATGATCATAATTTTGAGCCGTGGTTAAAAATTAGGTTAGTCACACGGCAAGAGTTTGTTTTTGTTAGTGAGTTGTTGGGAAAAGCTGCACAGTGGGTTAAAAAATATTTGGTTAGTCACACTTGATGTACAGAAGATCCCGATTCAACACGTGAATAACACGTGCTCTACGGTTTTATACTGAAACTTTTTTTTTAACATCCGCCCATTGAACTGGTCTTAAGTTTTCCTCCAGAGCATTTCAATTTCTTTGGATTTGGTTTGCCGCCTCCGCTGCATTTAACCTTGCATTTCTTGGAGCCAGCCTTGCAGTTGAATTTGTATTGAGAGCCAACACCAAAGTAGGCATTGAGATCACCAACACCGCACCATCCTCCAGATGAACCTCCGGAAGAGACACCTGATGAACCTCCAGATGAAACAGAACCGCCTGAAGCAGAACCACCACCGGTTGGTGCGTTGACAGCGGCACCACATGTAAGGGCTTCGCCACCGCTTAATTTGCTTCCACCATTCTTCCATCCTTGTTTCTTTGCTTTACCAGTGTTGGTACATGAAACAGCTGATAATCCCATTGGACTGCCACCATTCTTGCAGCTGACACCACAGGTTTGACTACCAAAACAATGAACAGCAATATCATCAGCACAGCTGAAGAATTCACAGACTGAACCATGGCCTGCACAGTTGAAGTCATTGTAAACCATTGGACCAGAATGAGTTTCTGGTGCAGCAGTGGTAACGGCAACAGGAATAACCGGTGCTGCAGTTACTGGTGCATCGGTTCCAACTGGTGGAATTGTGATTGGAGCTTCTGTAACTGGTGCAACGGTGACGACAGGAGTGTCGGCATAACATCCACTTGTACCAGAACCGATAGGTAAATGAGCTGGACATCGACATTCATAACTTCCTGGCAAGTTGACACAAACACCAGTTGAGTGACAACCACCGTTGTTTGTAAGACATTCATCAACGTCAACGCAGCCGATAAAAGATGATGGAAGTGGTACGGAACCGGTATTGGTATGGGGATTATTAAATCCTGGAGCAACCCATCCAGTACTTTGATTATTGTTAAGTGTTGTATCGTGACCCAAGCCCAAGATGAGAGCATTATATTTTGATTCGTCATTACCGTCGCCGACGTATCCTGCACCACAGGCGCAAGTGTGACCACCATTCAAATTAATACAAGTACCACCAAGATTGGCATCAACACAGTAGTTGTTACCAGTTGCACATTCATCACTATCCTTACATGTAAACTGTCTTTCGCGGCCACCCGTTCGTGATTGTGAAGCAACTTGATTGATTGCGTAAATCTGCCAGTTACCTTCAACAATACCAGCAGGAGATCTTCCACCGTGTGAGCTTCTCATCTCATTCATACTATCGCCTGGAATAGCAGTGACACTACGTCCAGTAACAACAAGATCATAACCATTATAACAAGAACATGTATAAGTACCATCCTCGTTAATACATTGACCATCAGCTCCGCATACGTCTGGAGTATCAACACACTCATTGATGTCTTCACAATGACCACTGACAGAATTGACACTGTAACCGGTCGAGTTAAGGCAGACACATTCATAACCCGTGTCTAAGTCATTACACGCGAGTCCCTTTGATGCACAGTCAAGAGCACCGACTGCACCCACAGCACATTGATCACCATCATTACATTCGGTTCTACCATTTTGAGCAGAATTAATTGAGCAGTAGCAATCATAGGTTCCATTTTGAGTACCATTGGGATTGTAATTACTTCTACACTCTGCATTTGGATGACAAAGATGACAATTGTGACCGACAATAGACCCAGCAGTAAGAACGTCTGTGTATGCTGTTTGATCGTCATTAAGTTCATAACATGCACCAGTGCACATATCCATTGCAGTACATTCACACAAGGAAAACTCTGCATCTGTATTACCACAATAACCACTTAGACTAGCTGAAGGTGTTCCTATGAGGGCAGAGTCCTTTTGGCATTTGGTGGCGTCACATTGGGATGGGTCGATGTAGATATTTTGACCTTTATCGTCTTGTCCAATAACAAATTGTTCTTGTAAGTCATCATTGTGATAGCCTTCGGAACATGCGCACCAGTATGTTCCTTCCGTATTAACACATCGGGTACCAGTTTCAGCAATTGTTGATTGACCATCTGCATCAACCATTCTTCCACAGGGGATATCCAATTCTAAATGAAATCAAATAATATTAAGAAAGATTATGTTGAAAACGTTTTGTATTTGATGTGGGCTTAGTTTTTACTTATATCTTGGGAATTTTATAATTGCATTTTCTGCATAAACTATCAAAGTTTGAAGCTTGATTATGTTTTAACGAATAAAAAACTAAACATAAGACCCAATCAAGACTTATTTGTAGTTTCTAGCCCCACACCGAGCCTTGGCAATGCGGTAACCGGTAACCCTCGGTGGGAGCTAGACTTGTTTTGTCGATTAAACTCGGGTAGAGAGGGTTTTCGTGAAGAGGTAATAATGATTTTTAATGAATAATCAAATAAAGTTTCAATTATTATTGTAGCATAAATAGATAGCTCAAACGGTTAATGGTATTTTTGACTAATATATTTCATATCCCATATTAACGGTTTGTCAGCAATAGGGCTAATTCAGTTGATAATTGTCTTATCTCGGTTCCACGGTATAAATGCTCAAATACTTACCAATACACTCGTTGATATCATCACATGTTCTAGTTGTTGCATTCCATCTAAGGCCCTCTGGACATTGACAGGTATAAAAACCTCCTGGTCGGTAGTGAACCAAGCCTTGGGTGGCGCCAGCAATAGCACCACCATAAGTGAAATCAGCAATTGTCATGATAACCTGGTCTTTACCATATAGAGCTGGTTGGACCTGATAGGCCATTATATCAAAAGTAGAACCAGTCATTTGATGATCATAGCCACAAAGAGTATAAGGGTCGTCTCCTGTAACTGTACTCCATCTTGCATTAGGTATTTCACCATCAGAGGATCCCCAAGCGCAGAAATCAATGCATGGTAACCATCCGCACGTATGTTGACCAAGTCGACATTCTTGAATATCCACACAGTGAGTTCCGGCTGTATTCATCTCTGAACCCGGTGGACATTCACATTTGAAACCGTGATCAGAATTGTAAGGACCTCGATTTTGACAGTCCATGTGCACTGCACCACCACCAGTGGCACTGGTAATAGATGAACCAGTTGGCATGATATTATTACGACGAATACTTGTGGTTGGGAAATATTCTGTACTACATTGTAATTCATGATCAGCTAGATAAGAAGCTTCAGTGCCACCAGCTACGGCTGCAACTGCATTAACAGCGGGGTCGGTTTTGACGTATGCATCGTACAAAGTTTGTTGCATTTTGCATTCATCTTTATCAGAACAGATTTGATCAAAATAGTTCCATTCGGTGAGAACATTATCACAAGTGTTACAGAATGGTAAGCCTTCAGCAACGCCAGAATAGTCAACAGAGTTAACCCAAAGCTCGGTGGTAGACCCATCGAAAAGTTGACCATATCCAGCTGCAGTTGGATCTGTGATCGCATTTTGATCTTTATCCCAGAACAGAATAGTTCTTGTATCACTTGTTTGATCTGTGCCACCGTGAGGAGTGGCAGGCATGATATCATCGGGCTCGGTTGTATGAATGTTATCACGTCTATTTGTTAAAGCAGCCATTGACTTTATTAAATTATTAATTTTCCATGGACATAACAAAGTTTCAAATGATGATCATTTGAAAAAATATAACTAAAAAGGTATTTTCAAAAACTGTCAATAATGAGATAGTGGTTATAACTCAATCCTGTGTGTGTTCTTGTGTCCAGGTAGACATATCAATCATTGGGCTTGCGGCAGTCAGGAGTTCTGGTACGTTGTAAAATCCATTAATAGCAAATGTAGTGGTATAAGCAGTTTGATAGGCACCATAATTTGTTGGATCATTTGTCATAAAATTGGTAAGAGAATAGAACGGATTCTCTTGGCAGCCAATACCTCGGACAGTTCGGCCAGGACAAATGGTATTAGAACAGTGGTCAACTTCTACACATTGCCATGGGATGTCTGATGTCCATGTTTTTGTCGCTTTTACGGTTAACAATAGTTTATTTAATCAGAAATCGATTGTTTTTTTATATGATATTAGTAATATCATAAGACATGCTCTCTCGAAAAAATGTTTTTTTTTTATTAGAATGTTTATATTGTTAACCGGGTGCCTGCATCGAATTTAACAACGAAAAATGCCATAGCACCGTTAGTGGCTGGGAAAGTTTCAGCCTGGTTACCATTGTTTCCATATTGAGAAGAGTACTGGATACCATATGCAGTATTTCCAGTATGAGCACTAAAAAATGGCGAAACTGTACCACTACCACCGTTCAAAGATGGTGTGTTAGCAGTTCCTCCTGCGGGTATAGGAGCTTCGTTTATTATACCACTTGCAAGAAGTTGACCTTCGATAATAAGTCCCAAGTCATCCGAAGTACCAGCCATAAGATTTGTTTCATATGGTCCAGAATTCTTATAATATGCTGTGATATCAAACCATCCTTTTTCTTGGAGACCCTTTTTTGTTGGATTTTAATATGCTTGAAATAAAAGTTTTAGTAAAAGTCATGAAAGATTAATATATCCATTCCTGAGTGAGGTTGATTTGACCATCAAGTACACCATCATCCATATCAAATTGTGAAAGAAATGAATGTGTATAATATTCAGGAGCGGCACCTTTTGGACATCTACAAGTGTGAGTTGGTTGGCCGGGAATACTATCATCATGGTCCATGCAAATTGTACCGGGATCATACCATAAAAGATTGGCAAAATCGGTTGGGAATGTCAGGGCAGCTGTACTCGGTGGGAGACAATTAGCACTAGGAGTTCCATCGGGACCAATGACCGGTAGTCCAGTACTTTTGCAAAGAAGACATTGATCTCTGTTCATGAACGCCGAATAGGTTGCCGCTCTAACTGCACCCCAAGTACCCTCATGGACAGTATTGGCAGAACACTGATTCATGTTAGGACAAGTAAAACCTGTCGATGGATGACCAGTTGCGACAATATTTGTTTCTTCACCCTTATCATCATCAAAATCGGGGTGTTCTGATGAATGAATTCCTTGGGCTCCCGAAGTCAAAAGTTTAGTACATCCTGAAGAATGACTTGGAATTGCATGTGCATCAGTTGGCAAACACTGCCACAAGTTGGTATTAGCGGCAGCCGTACTATAAGGGGTAGGAGGGCTTGTATGAGTATTGAATGGACAGGCACAAACATATCCTTCTCCATATCCACAGGGTTTTCCAAAAAAGGAGTTTCCTTCGCAGAAAAGATTATGGCAAATTGTATTGGACGGACATTCATGGTTACCAGTTTTACATTCGTCTTCATCAACACATTCCTCCAAATGTTGAAAAGCATTATCATCATATGGTTCTGGATGAACTTGACCTTGTGGACAAACACATTCAAATCCAGGATCGTGGTCGATACATGGTAAACGGATTTCCAATACAGGAGTCATATCTGCGGGCGCACCGGCCGCAGTCGCAGCCGTATTGTAGGCAGTATTATCATATCGACATTTTGCGACATCGACACATTCATTGACATCGATACAACCGGTTCCACCACTAGCAATGGTATTACCATTACCTTTTAAATAATCGGTTGCAGTCCCCTCTGATTGAGTCGGAATCGGGAGTGTACCAACTGTTTGAGTCATCACTTCATCGACTTTTGGTGTAATGTCACATGAGCAAGTTGGATGAGAATCGGTTCCCCAACAAGTATATAATGGTTGATCTGCATGTAAGGATACTCCTGAACTGCACGCTTCATCAGGCATACCTACTGTACATGGAACTGCTCCAGTTGAGGGATTACAATCCACGCCGGCAGTAGTAGATGCGGTAACTCCAAGCGGACCCATGACCATTGTACAACTAGCTTTTGCATCACATGAGTGCTGACCAACAGCACAGGCATGACATTCAGATTCATCGCTACCATCACCACCCATTGCCATTCCAGTCAGGTTGCTCCAATCAATAAAACCACCAAACATACGAGGTATTAAGGGACACATATCTGTTCTCTCATTACATTTAAGATCCATGCCAAATGAATGCGTCATCTCATATCTTTCACTTGCACACTTGTGCATATATTCCTTTTTATAGGCTTCACATCCGTAAAGACTGTTGATTTGCCAAGCATCATCATCGGAAAGAGAGGTTGCCAGATTATAAGCAGTACCAGCCTCACTTTGGAATGGTCTTCCATCAGATGTATCTAATTTAGTATAAACTCTCATGTAAGTCTGGTATGTAGCTGGGTCAAATCCACCAGGTAAACCAGCATGGACTAAACTTGGATGAGGAGCGGCACAATCGCCTGGGCAATTATAATCATCAGTACATGTACCAGCACAGGTTATTTCAGCTGAACCAGTTGTGTCTGTGATACCCAAGTCAGCATAGGCAACAGTTGTATGAGCAGCAATATGTAATTGCCATTCGGTGACAACATCAGCATGGGCACCAAAGTTACCAGGATTGGAAGTAGAACCGTCCCAACCACCAAGACCGGGGAAATAATCACAAACATTTCTTGTAGCTATACTACTAACAGTATTAGCACCATTAGGTTCACATGTCTTGATAATTCCGCTCTCGCAGGTATCTGAACACATTGTAACTGCGCCGGTTATTGACGTGTCGGCTTCACAAATAGAACCATCAGTATTCGTACATGGACGAGCATTGTCAGTGGACCCTATCAACATAATGGAACCAAAATCAAAATGAGAATCGAAATTCAAAAATTGATCATCTGGAATGACACCATAATCAGTATTGATTTGTTGTTGAGTCATATCTTGACGAATATTTGCCCAGTTATATTGAATATATTTTTCAACATCTGGACGTTGATTTTCGTGGTAAAGACCAATAGCGTGAAGAATTTCGTGCTCTACAGCAGTGGCATTGAGACCACAGTTATCAGCTGGATTTTGAGACAAATAGATTTCTTGTTCTTGATAATTTGCACCAACATATGAAGCACATAAATTAGTGGTTGTCACAACACGAAGTTTTTTCTTATTCAAATAAGTAGAGTGACCTGGATTAGAAAGAAACTGAAATCGAAGACATGTTTTTGATTCGATGTTTGCCATGGCTGACGAGATTCTTTCTCTTGCTTGGGTCGTTGTACCAGCTGCATAATAAAATGGAACCAAATACTTGCATTGAGAATTTGTCTCAAAGTCACAGTTGGCTGGATATGGATGTTGTGTCCATAATCGACCATCCAAAACAGTATTAGCCAAACCACGAGCATTACCATTTGTCTCAAGCTGTTCTTTCCATGCAGGTGCACTTGAAATCTGGTGAGACGGAACTGACATTCCCAAAGATGCAAACATCTGAGCCTGTGATTGAGTATAAAGAATATCATTCACATGGGGAAATTGACCACCAGCTTGAACTGTGGAAATCTTGTTGGCAGAAGCTGCTGAGAGATTACCAAGTGTTCGTTCCTGTCTAGCCGTGTTCCCAGCTAAATATAAATATATTTTATAAACATCTCATTTTAATTTACAACTTTTCACACTCACAATTTTTACCGAGATCATCAAACTCGAGTTCGGCAGAGGCCGTAGCCAGCAAAAACGCTGAGCTAAGCTTCATCTCTGCTTGCACCGGTGTTGAAACTTGAAATTGATTACATCAAAATCGGATTTTTATATGGATTCAGTTCGTAGCACTGATTTGAGATATAATGAAGAGTAAGTGGAGTTGTATTTGAATCTGAATTCTAAATAAACAACAATTTCGAGCTGGGAAGATAACCGCCAAATTATAAATAACTAAATTGGAAATTCTGAGTAGCCATCATAATTTCCCGGATCAAGTTTAATATCATTCAGAGCTATTCTAAAATTGAAATCTGTTTACTTCAAAAATTATGTGACCGTCTTATTTGTACAGGTCTGGGACAAAAATATTTCGACAAAATTCTGCACCACCCACGACATTTCACCCTCCTCTCCCTTACGCAAGATTTGTGTCTACGAGGGTAGTAATGAATTTTACACGCGAAGAAATTCCCATGAAAACTCACATTTGATTGGAACCAGTGTCTATGAACCATATTATATGGACCATATTATATGGTCCATATCATATGTGAAATGCATTAATATAATGATCAACCAACATAGTCTATACGAAATAGTCTATGTAACATAGACAATTTCGAACCGAGGCAATAAAATCACACGATTTGCTGTTTTTCCATTTCATTAGACGCATTTTCATTTCGTTTTTCATTAATATTAAGACATCAGGACAGTTTGTCAATTTAAAGTCTGTGCCTTGAATGTCATAAAATGGAATTTTAAGATTTTCACCGGCAAAAATACTAACAAAACATAGAGAAAAAATGAAGAAAGTTTTTATTTTCTGGTACAATGTCATGTATAAATCCACAGAAGCAATTCTTTGTTTTGCAATGGGTTTTAAATCAAATGAAATCGTTGCTTTATAAATATCTGAGCGAAATGACCGTTCACCTCGTTTTTTGCGTCAAATCCTATACCGAGGTGATGATACTGACGAGTATACATCAAATGATATCTATCCATTCGTAACTTTGCGTAGGTGTAGTGATGTGTAGGTGTGCAACCCACGTCTGACATTTCATCCATTCATTATGAAAACTGAGTGGACAAGATTGGTGGACTCGCTAGATAAGTAGCGAAAACCGTCCGGTTTCGAGGGGTTTTCAGAACTTTCAGTGTATTTTTCTGTTCTTAGTAATCAAAAATGATGAGAAGCCATGTAAAGATGATAATTGTGTGACTAGATTGGAACTTTGTGGCGCGTCAACTCTGAGAGAAAGAAATTGTTCATCATCGAGCTATTGTAGAGCAGAAGAGACGATCGCAGCAAGTTAGAGCATGACTCATAATCTATGACTCATAGACTATGAGTCAAAAATTGTGAGTGCTTTATGACAATGATTTTTATTTTTAGTTGCAGGAAAAGATCCCATGAAGATTTACAATTATGGGTAAGTTCGAAATGAACTTTTTGCATTTTTTGAAAAATTATGAATGTTTAGTTGTGGAGAATTTTCAGAAAAGCAAAATCACTGTGTTCGACATGGTAAAGGTGATACTTATAGTGAGTAATTTACACTTATTGAATAAAGCTCAAAACTGTTTTTCAGTCGAAACTTGTATAATCATATGTTCCGAAAATCTTTGCAACCTTCAAACATCTCATTCTTACTGGCATTTACCAGTTTCAGTACTTATATTTGCTTTGATTTTCATTTGATTTCAATATTAACTGAATGCTTCAATTTGGCTAAATTTTGACAAATTAGTCGAATTAGAAAGAAGCATTGAATAAATGACTGTTTGTTTGAAATTGTGGTCGTCCAATGTCCAAGTATGAATGTCATCCAGTGCTACACATAGCATATCCATTATGGGAATTAATAAATGTCTTTGATGACATTTAAATTGGAAGCACTTTGTTTAATTTTATAATTTTTATCGGTTTTAATGCGGCCACTGGAACCAAACGGTCCGATATTGTTACCGAAGAGTAGTCAGTGGTTGGTTATTACCATCAAAGGATTTGAAAACTCACTATGAAATTGCATATTCACCAATAGTTCAAATCAAGTAATCAAGTAATCGGAATCAACGAAATAAATAATAATAAAAGAAATAATCGCTAAAATCAGTTGTATCATTCTCGAGAAAAATAATGACATAGGATCATTAACGAATGATTGAGATAAAAGTAATCAGAGAATAACCTTCAAAAATTATTAAAACTGTCAAACAGTTTAATCATCTGCTTTAACACGCCTCGTATACACGCCGCATTTTAGCTTTAATAATAACTATCGCTGTTATATTGCGTACCCACATTGATCATAAAATATCTTAGAATAGTTTTAATATTCCAAATTGAAACTAAGAGATGAAGTGATATCAACTAAATATGTTTGTTTCCGATTTGAAGCTCAAAGAAGGGTTTCCAACAAATCTGAGTCGACCAAATTTGGATTTATCAGTTAGTCAGTTTGCGAAACCGAGTTAAGAGAATCCCAAAGTCAACTCAAATCTAATATCACGATTAACGTTTCATTATTTAAATCAATTATTTTCATTGGGATCGAGTCGTCCGTTGGTTGAGGAAGACTTATGGGAACCGACGCCTAACAATCGAGCAACGGTTGTCAGTGAACGAACAGAGAAAACATGGAACGAACAGCTTCAAAAGAAATCACCCAGCCAGGGTTTATTGGAATCGGACACGTATATCATTTTGACATTAACATATGATACATATGATATGTAAACACTCACTGAATCCCGTGAAAGTTTTGCTTGGGCTTTGGTTTCAGCGAATAAGATTTGGATATTACAGCAGTTCGCTATTCAAACTGTTCTATTAACTGCACGACTTTCGCTTGCAATAGTTTTGGGCTATTTTGTCGACTGGTTCTCCGATCCTTTAAGAAAGGTTTTCAGATGAGTGCTTCAGCAAGATGAATCATAAATAATTGATGAACAATTTGAAAACTTGCCTAAGTGAGAATCTTCCGAAAATTATGAACCTTGAAGCTGATGGGTATATCTGGGCTGCATTATTTTCATTCATAAGCTTCGCGTATGGAATGACTATGTCGCCAAATTTCCATATGCAAATGGTCCAAGGTCGGGATCATCCATACTAAGCAAACTTTAATTCCGAATAAAACCGGAAATAAGCCGGAAATAGTACATGGATAGCCCTGAAGGTCATCATTTGAGGATACAATCATGCAGTTTGTTATATAAAAAGATTCTAAGACTAAACAGTTTGGGAATGTCAAAAGTTTCTATCGGCAAACTGATCAATCTTATGTCGAATGATGCTTCGAGATACGAAATATTTATGATCGTCTGTGCACAGGCTCAGAGTCAGCGAATTCTCTCATCGTTTTGTTTCGGTTTCAATATTCGCTGACCCTAGTAAGGCAGCGATGGCTCCGGTAGCTATTTCGTTCGGAGTCTGGCAAATGTACACTCGTGTTGGGAACGCTGCGTTTGCTGCTTTTGGTACACTGATTGTTTTGAATATACTTGGTTCAGTATGGGGGTTTTGCATTGGTCAAGTCAGACAAAAAGTGGCTGAACAAGCTGACATGCGAATAAAGACTTTGGAAGAAACGATTAATTCAATTTTGGTTATTAAAATGTATTGCTGGGAAAGTTTTTCACTTAAGAAAATTGTTGACGCAAGGAACGGATTGCAAGTTACCAATACCGTATTGAGCTAAGTAACTTTGGGCACGTTTTGGTGACATCTTGAAACAAGTCGTAACAAAATTAAGTTTCCTTTAGTCATCAAATGTTTTCTAATTTCACCAAACTTCGGCAGGAATATTTGGTGACATTATGGAACTCGATTTGCAATCAACGTAAGAAAGTGTGAAACAAAGTATTTGAAACACAGAGCGGTTTTAGTTGCTTTGGGACAAACAGTGATATTTTTCGCACCGCATTTCACTACCGTTATGACTTTTATTGCCGCTTTGTATTTGGAAGATGTTCGTTCATTCAAGGCTTCAAATTTATTCACTATTTTCACTTTTGCGACTGTTCTTTCATTTTACGTTCGGATGTTACAAGGATTGGGTTTAAGTGTAACCGTCACAGTATACTTCTGAGTCAAGGAATATATTGACTTAAATGTAACCCGGATTCAAGCTGGCGCTTACATGTTGATGGAAACGAAAAATAGTAATGAACGCTTTCAAGAAGCCTTACTGCTTCCCGAAAGGCCTGAAACGGCCACATTCAAAACGGAAAAATCGGATTCTCGTATAAAGTTTGAAAATTATTCAGCGATTTACCCAGGCCAAACACATCCATCATTGAAGAATTTGAATTTCGAGATCAAAAAGGGGTCACTTTTAGGTGTCATAGGCTTGGTTATGAATCTTCAGTCCCATTTTTAGAGAAAACTAATTTCAATATTGCTAGACGATTCAAAACTTATGTTAATTTATATGATTCATAAATTATGATGAGATTATTTATCAATGATAAATTATCATAATCTTCGCAGGACCGGTTGGATCGGGCAAGTCGACACTAATGAATGTTTTTCTTGGTGAAACTGAAGATAACGCTGGAAGCAAGCAGCTGCCTTGTGAAATTTCGATAGCACCTCAGGAAGCCTGGATTTTCGAAGGATCTATCAGGGAAAATATTTTGACCGGGGCAGAGTACGATGAAAAATGGTATAACGAAGTGACAGAGGCAGCTTGCTTGAGAGTGGATTTTACCATATTTCCTAATGGTGATGAAACACTTGTTGGGTTCAAGGATCAGGATTCACTGAACAGATCATCGAACAGAGACCTTCCGAATCTCACCCTTAACCCTCGACGAACTCTGATTAGGGCGTTACTCTTTCCGGAGGCCAGCGAGCACGTGTCGGTCTAGCAAGGGCCCTTTATGCTCAAGCAGAAGTCTATATACTCGATGATCCGTTGGCCGCTGTAGATCCGAAAGTTGCTGCACAAATTTACAAAAACTGTGTTCAGGGCATTCTAAAATCAAAAACGCGGATACTGATCACTCATCAATATCAGTTTTTAACTGACGCAGAAAATATTCTTTATCTTGATGGAGGAGAACAGCTCGAGTTCGGAAACTTTGAAAAAGTAATGAGCTATGAAAGTCCATTTATTCAGTCGCTGACACGGTCACAGGATGAAAACGATGACAAAAAACCCGAAATTAAAAGCCATGGTTATTAACTATAGTCTATAGAGGATTTACCTATTTTTTGACGAAAACCAAAGTTAGACCGTTCAAAACCAGTTAAAAGCCAGAGGAATCAAGACAAAGTTATTCAAAAGCTTGAATTCGCAAAAGAAACCAGAGCAACCGGTAAAATTGGTTTGGCAGACTTTCTTTATTTTTTACGAGCATGTGGTTCAAATTTAGGATTGTTTTAATACGATGCTTCAAAAATTTTGTTTCTCGAAATTTATTTTTGAAAGCTTTCAAAAGTTGTCTTTATATTTATATTTTCAAAGCTAATGATGCATGGTTTGTTTGTTTTCACTGAGATCACCCTTGCAAAATTCGCCGAAATTGGAGATAAACTAGCCCAAAACTGTTCTTTGAATGAAAATGAAATTAATAATTCTGCGAACGATGGCGTATGTAGCAAAAACCAAGTTGAAAATGATTCGATTTACAAAAGTTATCTGCTTTATGCGTGTCTTGTTGCTGGAAATTTTATTTTTGGAATCTTAGTTTCAGTTGCATTTTATCAGCTGATCATTGTTGCAACTCAAAATGTTCATGATATCGCCTTAACGGGTCTTCTCAAATCTCCAATGCGATTTTTCAATATTAATCCACCTGGCCGACTGCTCAATAGATTCGCTCAAGGTGAAGATACGATCTGAAATGCTTGAACTCGAATTGAGTTTTTATATTAACTACATTTTTAGATTTGGGAAAAATTGACGAACACTTTCCACTTTGTAGTGAAGACACCCTCACAATTTTCCTGCAACTAATCGGTTTATTTTGCGTAGCCATATGGGCAAACTGGTTCAGGACAGGAGCACACAGACCGTCCGGAAATTTTTTAGACGGTCACGGCATTTCTATCCCAAATGAAGTGTAATCATAACCATCCCGATGGTGATATTACTGGTATATTTGCGTCAATATTGCTTGAGAACTTCCCGGGAAGTAAAACGGCTTGATAGCATTCTTAGGTCGCCAATATACAACCACATTTCAAGCACGGTCATGGGTCGATCTTCCATTAAAGCGTTCAATCTAGGTAAGTCTTTTGTTATAAAATCACAATTTATGAGTCATAAATTATGACTCATAATAATGTCAGACAGAAATAAGAATATTTTTATTAAGAGGAAAAATTGATAAATCGTTTCAATGAATTACAAGACAATCAAGGAGGATCTTATTTACTCTATTGTGCAACATCAAGGCCAAGGATTCCCCTTCATAAATTCGAAACATTCCAGTTCACTGTCCGTGGAACCCTGATTAAGGTGGCTTTCCTACCGATTAGATGTTATCATTGCAACGTATGTAACAATATTATCCTTCGCATTTATCCCACTTTCAAAGAGTCAAAAGTTTTCTGAACTGTTCGGCATTTCGCCAGGCTCTATTGGACTAACTCTTAGTACAGCGCAAGGTATGCTAGGATTATTACAATGGGGAATGAAACAGTTATCAGAAACTGAAACTCAGTTAACCTCGGTTGAGCGTTTGTTGGAGTATGCAAAACTGGAACCAGAACCATCACTAGGCCTGGGACTCTCTAGACATGGTTGTTTCAACTTTTCTTACAATCAGCTGTGAATCTCTCGAACAGCACGCGATGAAAAGCAAGCGGAAGTCAAGTTCAATAGAAAACATTCAAGGCAACAAATCAACTCAATTTTATTTGATGACAAGATAGAAATGTCGGAAGTTCGACGTGAAATAAAGTTTGGAAAAGAAGGTGAGGTTTCATTTGAAAATTTCGATTTCAATTATTACGCCGGTGGACCACTGGTTTTGCAATCAATGAATTTTAATATAAAGCCTGGTGAGAAGATTGGAATCGGAAAGCTCACAATTAAAAAGAGAATATAAGGGGTTTGGAATATTAATTTTGAAATCGCAAGAATAATTAAATCTTCGATTCTATATTGAAAAAATAGTTTTGCATAAGATGTTTCGTTTAAATCTCAGATCTTATCATAATCGTATTGAAGTGAGCTTAAAAAAGTTGGAAGAACTGGAGCTGGAAAAATATTTGTCAATGGACTTGCAACCAGCACGACTCATTTAAAGCAGCTTCGGCAACAAATCTCCATCATACCACAAGATCCTGTTATCTTCTCGGACAACGTTCGGGCAAATCTAGGTAAAGGCTTTGACAAAATACCATCACTAAACCAGTATTCAGATCCATTTGGACAGTTTCCGGACGAAGCAATTTGGAACGCTTTGAGACAGGTTGAACTAGCAGATTATATTTCATCAGTCGAAAAAAAATTGGATCATTTCTTGGAAGAAAGGGGTCAAAACTTTTCTGTCGGTCAGAAGCAACTGATATGCCTAGCAAGGGCGCTATTGCAGCGAAACAAAATCCTCGTCATTGATGAAGCTACTGCCAATGTTGACCCTAGGTGGGATGAATCATAAGAATTTATGTTTTAAAGTAAAACTTTTAATCATACTTATGATTCGTGGTATAAAACTTGAAATTTTAGAACAGATGCTTTAATTCAAAAAACGATTCAAACTGAATTCAAAGAGTGTACTGTTATAACCATCGCTCATCGGCTGAATACTATCATTGACTCAGATCGTATTGGCGTAATCAGTAAAGGAAAAATGATTGAAATTGATAGCCCAAAGGAAAAGCGATATAAGAATATGTCTAAATATGTGTCATAGTGTTACAATATTGGTACACACCAGTTTCTAGTCCTCCGTACTTCAATATCCGAATAGAACTGGTTTTATAACACTTGGCGTAACGTAAGACATGCTTATTCTTAATCGCGTACACAGAATTTACTATCGAATCCAGTATCAACGTTTTATGGAATTGTGCAAGACAGTATGGATAGAACGGCACTCATCGAACAAGCTGGCTTGAATGCATGATGTATACGGTATACTGTATACGGTATACAGTATACGCTATTGACCGTTTATATGCTAGTGTAAACTGTAAAGATAGACTATGAGAATTAATAAATATAGAATTTACATATCATAATTTTGATCATATTTGGGCCATATCATTTAAGTCACATACTACGGAACAGTTAAATAATCATCCTCATCGGACATTTCATGGATTGGGCTTCGTATTTGAATAGCATCGTCAATCAGAGATTGTGGTAAAATAGTTTTTTTCGTTGCTTTAAAAATATGTTGTTTTTCAAGAGACTTTCACTCAAATTCAATCTTGCAACTTTTGGTTATTTCCGCTTAAACCGGAAGTGAACTTGGAAAGTCTACATAACCGGAAATGAAAAACGGAAATTAGAATTTGTGCGATTGGTCGAAGGTTCATTAACTGGTTCACAATCAAACGATTTTTCAGAAATTGGGGCAGAAAATCTGCTCGAACCTAAGGGGTTAGCTCGCTGGTAGCGTGACTGTTAAATACCTGGAACGGCCATTGGTGCAACGGTTGTAATTGCAGAATTCTTTTTCTTTCGATGAATGATGAATCCTATCACTCCACCAGCTAAATTATTATTGGCAGTGAAAATTATAGTTCAAAGAAGATTTAAAGACTGTTTAAGTACTTGACAATTCCAAAGTGGCTGTACAAAGTGAAAACCAAACTTAGAACACTACCAAGAAAATAAAACAGAGTATTGACTTCTTGTTCAGTTCACGAAAATAACAACTACTGTAGTTTACCTGTAATAGACACAATAGCAGCACCACTTATGGCAAGAAATAACGCAATATTTTCTGTCTTTTCGTCCTGTGGATCCTCACTTTGCCCTACTGTAACGTCATTGATTGTTGTGAAAATATTTCCCGGGCTCACTGGAATTCGTGGTCTTGATGTTGGTGATCTTTCAGTCGGTGGTGGATCATCTGGATTTATCGGAATCTCACAATTGTCTCCTTGAAAACCAAGACATATGCAAAAGTATTCATTTCCTTGACTTTCACAAGCTCCGCCATTCTGGCATGGAAAAGAATCGCACGGATCCAATTCTAAAATTTTCGTTTTTGGAATTTAATAGGATTAACTTGTATTGTATTTGCAAATGGTTTGCATGTATCATGTCTTCACTCAAATACTTTAATTCTAATAAAAACACAGAAGGAGATTCAAAGAGAATTTCTCAGACACTTTTTCACAGGGAGTAATTCGGATATTCACCCTTGAGCGTGATGTCATCAGTAATGAGATTTACCTTGTTGACAGCGAAATCCGGAAAACCCAGGCAAACAGTCACAATCAAAACCATTTAATCGGTCAATACAAATTCCTCCATTTCGACAAAGATTTATTTGACAATTGTCTTCATCTGAATTATGTAATTATCCACAGTAAATTTTCCCCAAATAATTCATATAATATGACTCATATGTATAATGAAAAGAAGTCCTTTTTAATACAACTTGATCTCAATAAGTTTAAGATGATGCAAGCCTTATGGATTTACATCGTCGCCGGTGATAAATACTCGTTGAGCGTGAACCTGAATTCTACTCAGTGCTTAGGATAAAACAAGAGTAGAATCGGAAATGATTTTCAATGCTGGCGAATATATGCTTCCGCTTAAGATCTTATTAAAAAAATCTATACGGAGTTATATAATATAACTTATATTGGCTCGAATTCTGAACTTGCTTGAGTGGTTTTCTTAGAAAAATGACAAAAAATAAATACCGCGGTTGCAGAGGCGTCCGACGAAACCAGGGATGCAGGTACACTCAAAGTCATCTTCACCACTTCCGATTTGTGTACAGGTTGCTCCATTTTCGCATTGATTTGGATCACAAGGATCGACTCCTCCAATTTCACAGAAATCCCCACTAAATCCTTCAGGGCAAAAACAAATAGGCGGTGCTGGGTCTTTCGAATGATGTTTTCAAGACGAATTTATAGCAAATTGCATATGTTGACAAAAACTATATTTTGTCCGGATGAACACGGTTTCCAGAAAACATTTCCTAGTGGTATACAGTCGATTGCATTTGGGCAAAGATCGCATCCTAGAATTTCAGTTTCTTTACTTTATTTCATCGATTATTCGTCACTACTTCATGCAGTAAATTTATATATGATATTGAAGTCGGACTAGCAATTCCGATTATTTTATAGCACCGATATTGTGACCTTGAAAATAGAATGCCAACGCTTCATGCATTAAACTTGCAATTAGAATCACGATTAATGTAGAATTTAAAATGATAATCGGTTTTGAGGCATCGTTTGAGGCAAAACTTAAAGATTCAAATCCCGAGAATTGATTTAATCTGCAATTTAAGTTGATATCTCTTACTGTTTAGTCCGATAACATGATTGTGACATTGGGACCATTAAGACTTTCAAAAATGGACAATCTGTCTGGCGTGAGAATGAAAGTTAGGTCTTTATGGCGTGAGAATGAAAGTTAGGTCTTTATCTGTCATGGCTATTATTTTCAATATATCATACGGTATTATTTAAACAATATTATCATTTATCAGATGATGTTTTAGGAAAATGTTAAAATCATCATTTGGAAATAAAATCCTGATGGGGTTATGTCATAACGTATTCTGAATCCGAACATTTGTTCACCCGAATCTGAGTGAAAAATCATTTGAACGGGTCC
>SCLD01011647.1:0-18921 GCA_004367895.1 Oikopleura longicauda
AACAAGTTGCGAAAGCGAAACTTGTTTCCTAAAAAAATGCCTATGACTCACGATTCTGAAAAACAGAAGGCGAAACTTGTTTCCAACCCCCCTGTATATGTTCGAGCACAACTTGTTCGACAATGTGGCCACTTCTGAAGCGAGACGCCGTTCCTTTGCTCTTTTGTGCGCCGGCAAAGAACTACTCGATGAACAGGTTGGTGTCGAATTTGGCTGTGGTTCCAATGGAAATGGCGAACTGGGCGTTAATGGGAAAAAGAAATTAGGCAAACCAGTCAAATCCGACTTTGGTGGAATCAAGTTAGTCGATGCCAATTGGAAAACCTGTACGATCGACAAGACTGGCCAGTTGTCGTTGAATGGAGCAAAAGAGACGCGATTCGATCAAGCGGTCAAAGTGGCAACTACTGGCAAAGACTGTTGTTTCGTGGTTGATCAAGCTGGTCGAGTTTATTCGTGGGGTAAAAATGACAACGGACAGCTCGGCCATGGCGACAAAAAGGAGCGAGACGCGCCAACACTGATCGAGGCACTGCAGAATAAGAAGATCAAACAAATCAGCGTGTATCACTGTTCTGTCGCGTGCACGACACTGGATGATGAAGCCTATGTCTGGGGCGATTGTACACCGCTCGAGCTTGGCAATGCAGTGATGACACCGATCAAACTGGATCGTAAAATTAAACAGATCGAAGTTGGTTGCACTCATGCATTGATGTTGGACGAGGCAAACGATGTGTACGCCATTGGCAAGAATAATCATGGCTGTCGGGGTATTGGTGATTGGGAGTATCGTGCCAACTGGACAAGAGTGAATGGGTTTGACGGCGAGAAGGTGATCAAGATACAAGCTGGATGGGATTGTTCGGCCATCCTCACCGACAAGGCGCTGTACGCGATGGGAGGTAGTCTGTTTGGTGCAGCGAGCAACAAAAAGAACAAGCAGACGAAAATTCAGCTGCCAAATGTGACCAACATTTCATTGTCATACATTCACATCTTGGCATTGACCGACGACGGCAAACTGTTCGCGTGGGGATTAAATTACTCCGGTCAGTGTGGCGTCGATTCGTCGGCTCACCAGATTAAAGCGCCGACCCAAGTCCCCATTCCAAAAAACTACAAAGTTGATGATATTTCTGCTGGAATTTACCACTCAATGATCAAGTGTTCGCTGAAAAAATAGAACTCCTCGTTTGACTGCCTTTGTCACTACACCACACGCCTTGAAAGTGAAATAAAATAGCCGTCAAAAATTATTTGGTTCATATTATCGTGTAAATGCAGGTTCAAGCGGCATAATCAACAACTACTAGTAGCGGCGTCACAGCGAAGAAAAGACACGTTGTTGTCCGTTAGAAGGTTTATTTGTCATTTCTATTTTTGCACAAATGTAGTCCACGAATCGCTCACAAAAATATATTGTTCACTTGTAGTACATTTTTTTTTCAAAATTGCGAAAAAGGACCATACAAGTTCAGATTTTTCTCACTCTTGCCGAGTATGGGCTTTCGAGCACAAAGTGAACTTGAAAGTCGCAAATCTGTGATAAAAATGTGGCTTTACATTATACCGTGGCAGTGATGATATTTCCCATCCTATTTTAATAATAACCAAGATCGTGAGAGACCACGAAATTCCGATCCATCAAAACACACACAAAGATGAACATGTATAATGCATATTACTACGTTCTCCCCCATGCTGGCCGGATAATCTCTTTCTCTATCTACTAACTAATAGCGAGTTCATAGTAGTCGTCAGTGTGAACCTAGGAATGACACCAAAAAGACAAAAACGTCAAATCGTGAGAAAACCATGTCGCGTGCGATTCCAATCGCCCATTGCTCAGTACAAAGACGACGATGATGTCGAACGGACGTGTTACAAGTGTGGCAAAGATTTCAGGCCGAACTCGACAACAAAACGACGTCAATGTCTAGTCGAGCACAAGATCGAGCATGTCGTTTTGATTGATGCGGAACGGTTTTTGTTCAAATGCAACATGTGCAATGCCGTGTTCAGCCTCCCGCGCGATATCATCATGGATGAAGGTAGTTAATTCAAGAGTTATAAAAGTAAATCTGTAGTTCAAGATATACCCTCCTACTTTGCCGGCTGGTGTCATGTTGGCGAGCATGAAGCGATTTTCTATGTTTGAGAGCAGCGATGAAAACGATGTGTCCTGTACAGTTTTAAACAAAAAGTTACTTATTTGTCGTTAGTCCCAACCGATACGGTGTCCAGTTCTGTGTCTCATTCAATATTGTCAGTACTTCATCCGCTGGCGCCTCATCGATTACCTGGAAACATAAAAAACTACTAGTCACTGATTTGATTTCACTACCGTGACTAGCAAATAGGTCAGCACACTGCATATTGCCCACGAAATCACCAACGTAATGGCCAAGGTCGAGCAGCGGATGTATGTTTCATTTCCTCTCATTTGACTCACAGCTCAGCGAACACGACTTTAAACAGAAACTAATGTTTGACTGGGCGACGACGGACGTGCACTTATGGTGCATTGTAACCATAAAAAATTTACTTGTAGATCTCGTGCATGTGAGTATGGAATTATTAATCGACAGTACATAATATGACATAATGTGACACAGTGGCCTATAGTTTGGTTTCCATACAACAAACCATCTCGTACTCTGTGACAGAGTGTTTGTCATTCATTTAATGCACTTGGGTTTTTCTTGGATCGTTGGGTACACTGGTGTAGAAACTGTATGCGACATAGCCAGCCAAGTACAGCATCACTTAAAATCATGATCAAGTTTGAACTTGACACTGGGTCGGCGTTGACTTGAGCACTTTTCCTAACGATGCATAAATAATTATCGAACCGGTACAAATCTTCACATAGACAGCAGCAAACTCGGCAATCTCTGCTCGAGTATGATTACCACTGTGTCTGCAGTTCAATACGGCTGGAACATGTAAGAAATGGACATATAATATGGTGGCTTACCTAAGAGTGCACCACCAGCGATGACAATTGTCATCATCAACATCCACTTGTACGTACCGACAACTAAGTCCATCATTTTTTCATTCGAATATTTGTAATCCAGCATATAAATGCAAGAAGCAAATTGGATCAAACACACCAATGAATATGCAAACTAAGGTTTAAACCTGCACTTGTGACATGATGTTTTGTTTATTGTTTTACATTGTTGAGAAGTGTTGAATTTTAACGTTGCCTTTCCACGAGCAACTCAAAATCAGCATTTATAAGTTTGTTGTCATTGTCAGCAGCTCATTGTTTTGTGTTGTTGTAAAGTTGTGTTTATCGCGTCCCAGCCAAAATCTTTTCAAGTTCATCACTGGCCAATGGCTCCCCGCCTGGTTTCAGCTCATCCAAAATGGCGAAGACGGCATCCTGAATTAAATATTAAAGTACGCGCTCGTTAGATAGTCACTCGTCAATTTACCTTGAGTGCGCCCATGTTCACCATTTTTGGCGCGCCCTGCTTGCCAGGTGGTCCGGGCATACCAGTTTTGCCCATAATACCCGGTTCGCCTTCGTCACCTTGCATGCCGTTGGCGCCAGTCTCGCCAGATGGACCTGGTGGACCCTTGAGTCCGGGATCACCGGCGGGACCTGTTGTACCACGGAGACCGTGCATGCCATGACGAGCATCGCGACCGGGCTCACCGGGGGGACCATCGATACCGGGCGATCCATCGGGACCCTTCTCACCGGGTGGACCCTTTGGACCGACATTACCGGGCTCGCCAGGGGGACCATCTTCACCAGCGACACCAACGGGACCGGCTTTACCAGCGGCACCACGCTGGCCCACATCACCACGCTCACCCTCGCAACCGGCTGGCAGCTCGCATGTGCACTCGCAGTGAAGCGATTTCTTGGGTGGTACGGGGCACATTTCTAATGGGTTTCTAGTTTAAGTTACTCTTTGCAGATACTATACCTTCTGATGCTTGGATAATGTCATGTGTGGAGCGTGCATCCTGGAAGACGAAGATCTCATCATCGCCATTGTTCAACGTTTTCAACACATTAGCCCGTTTCTTGCACACCTCGCGGCGTGAGGACGAGGCAAACTCCTCGCACTCGCCCTCATTCGTGTAGGGTGATCGCGCGACTGAGTGGATTGAGACGTCCATTTCGGTCAGTTTGTCGACGCTACGCTCGAAATCGGGAATGCTGACGCGTGGATGATTGTAACCATCGGTGAGTGAGACCAGTACTTTCTTCGAGTTCTCACGAGCCTGACAAATATACGATCAATAAAAAATGTCAGGATACGGAGCTACTTACATTATCTTTGAACTCGTCAATCACATGGGCCAGGGCCTTGTCAATGTAGGTACCCTGGGAGGTGAAGGGCTCAATGTTCATCTTGTTGATCACGCCATCGTCATCAGTCAACTTCTTGAAATCGTGCGAGGCATCATCGCCAAATTGGACCATTGTCTTGACCGTATTGGCAAAGCCAACGATGGCCATGTTCACCTCGGACTCGCTCAAGCCGATCTCCTGCTCGTACTTGGTCACCAATGAGTCAACATAACTCTTGATACCGGCCCAGACTTCGGGCGAGCATGAGCAGACGTCGATCAGTACCATGACGTCAATGTCGCATTTTGGTGGGGGCTCCTCGTTACAGTCGCACGTACAATCCTCCTTGTTGATTGTCGCCTGGCACTGGTCCTGCTCGGGGCAGAGGGGCGGCTCCTCGTCCTTGCACTCTTCCGCCGCCGTCGCATAGTCATACTCGTTGTTTGTTCGACCTGCCGAAAAGTTCTGTGGGCCGTCGGGTCGCGGGCCCCGATTGCCACCCTCGAAGTACCGCACATTGACTGGTGCATCGGCGTACGGATCGTCACCTTGCATCATGTTGTCAAAGTCAAAGTTGTACGCATTTTGAGCGGGCGCCTGACTGCGCAAATGCGTTCGCCGTTTGCCCTTGCGAATGGCCTCGGTGCCGCCCAGCAGGGCGAGCATGAAACCCTTTGATCAAGTTTATTCTCCGCCGAAAACACGCAAAGATGTTGTACTTACCGATGACAGTTTCATTTTTAATTCAGAGCTCTCTGAGTTAGTTGATTTGAAAAATGAAGGAGAACAAACGTAAAAGAGTACTTTAGAGAGATTTCGCCCCACGTGGGAGAGGACATCACAGGGAGACTTTAGTGATTGTAAAAGTCAAGGAGCAATAAAAAAACAAGAAGAATGTTACGAAGCCGGTTTACCTCCCTAATTAGACATATGTTTCAAAATGGGCGTATGGCCAAGATATCAAGGCAACACACGTTTCACACGTAATGACAATTACACATACTAGTAGTAATCAAACTTCTCAAACGCCTATCTTGAATAAGAAGTACAACTCAGCAGGGCCGGATGTCAGTACATCCCGTTTGATCTGTCATATAAAGGTAGTTACTGATTCGATCCACTTTTTACGATCCAGAGTGCCAGTGGGGTAATCGTGATCCCCCTCTAATTAAGATCGATTCGGCGTCAAGTTCAACTTGGTCGTATGCCAGGCGGCGCGCGGTGGCAGGTAAAGAAGACAGATTGGTCCAAACCAAAAATATATGAATAATTCGCAACAGTAATTTATTATTGATGCACTTGAAACAGAAACTCTATAGCCAAAGGCAAGCTTGAAAACGACCAAATGATGACAATTCACTCTCAAAATGCCGTTGATCCCATCGCTGCCCGATCGAAAATCAAGAGAGGTTTCAAGGTAAGGAATTCAAAGAATAAAGAAACAAAACCACACCACAAAATATCAGCCCCTTCGAAGAGATCAAATACCATCGAAAACTGCCAAAGCAACGGACGAATATGGTGCTACTTGACAATGAAATCGATCTCACCGTCATTGTCAACAATTTGCCCATTGCCGAGCTCTGTTTCGCCGCCAACGATCAAGTCGAGTGGAAGCTGGAGCGCGAGTTTAACGCCTGTTTGACTGAGATTCAGAATGATGCGTACAAAGAGCTGAAACTATGATTGACAATACAGACTCGATACAGATGCAGTTGT
This sequence comes from Oikopleura longicauda, assembly GCA_004367895.1. Lineage (NCBI taxonomy): Eukaryota > Metazoa > Chordata > Appendicularia > Copelata > Oikopleuridae > Oikopleura > Oikopleura longicauda. Next base: position 6,038 of record SCLD01011647.1, read on the forward strand.
TAATATGATTTGTTTGATCCAGAGATTGGATGCTTTTTAAAGACATGGATCATGATTCATGAACCATAAGATAAATAAAGACAACCGCTTAAAATATTATATAAACACTCACTTGAAATCGTTGCCGATGTCATGATCATCACAGCAACGCTAACAATGACCGATCGGGTGTGACATGTCGTTTTGATAATACAAATGAAGCCAGTCACGGTGAACGGCGACAGTAAAGCGCACACACCTTTCCGCAGCTTTGTCGTCGTCATTCGTTGACGCAGTTTATCAGCGATAACTGCCGCCAGTACGCCCATCACCGCCGTCAACAGTGCCACCGTGCCAAATAGAGCGCCAATGCGATCAGTGGTGAGCCCGTGGACGGACGCGAGGAAGAGTGGTATACTGTTGGTACAACCTAAATAAGTCATTGCGAACCAGACAAAAGTGGCGATATGAAGTGGGCGCGAAGTAAATATTTCTCGCCATGGCACACTGCAGCAAGCCTAATCAACCCTTTAATAAGTACTTGTCTACTTTTTACATCAATGTATTTTAGGATGCATTTGACATCGTCTCTGGAAGTTGTTTTTAGAAGTTTAATTTTGCATAGGCGTTATGAACACGAGTGTAGTTTATTGTTGAAAACTCATCAACGAAAGTGAACAACGAAACTGCTTCTATTCAAGTCGGCATAGATCGCGCACAACAGGATGAACCTCGTCAAGTGGCTTGCCCTCGACAATGTGACTTTCGTCATGGGTTTGAGGAATTTGTCGTTGAAACTAATAAACAAAATAAAATCGCAAACCCGCATCGCAATCAGCCGCAACCGCCTGACGATCGCACTCGTTGACCTTGCCAAAGCCGGACGCCAGTTGCAGGTAGCGAATTTTGTCAAATGGTGGGCACGCTGGCCGACGCCGGTAGTGGCGGCGTCCGGCAATAGTGGTGGCTAAATAATAAGTGAGTATTACAAAAGCCGGAAATGTCGGGAAACTGGCTCAGAGTTTCATGAAAGCATCCCTTTGTGGTACGGACCTAAGAGTAGTGCAAGAAGTTTCATTCTTGTGAGTCGAGTTGAAAAGCTGACTGATTTGATAGGTTGGCTCGGGCCACTTATAAGCGCATGATTCCAGTGCGACTGACACCGAGTGGTGCTGAGGGCGTACATGATTTGGTTAATACGTGTTTATGAATCAGAGGCAGATCTCGTCACGAGGTATATCACTTTCTTATTGCCGGTGGAATTGACAGTGATGTTCCTTCAGTGTATTGAATTCTTAGACTTCGAATCTACACCTAATTTAAGATCAGTGATACAGTGGACCTGGAATCGTTTTTCACATGGTTTTTTAAAAAGAGCTACAGTAGACCTGGATTAGTTTGACACGGATTAGTTTGACACAAGTGTCAAACTAATCCTAAAAAACCGAACAATACTCGCTCATTTTGTCACCATCGTTTCAGGATTAGTTTGACACTACGTTATATGAGGTCAAATTTTCGGTCAAAAGTGACGTTTTCCGTGATTTGTTTTTCACTAGTGACAAACTATTAAATTTTGGGGAACTTGGCAGATCGCCGGTCATTTTGACCGGCAAAACTTTTTCAGGTCGAAACTAGAGGGTCGTTTCGGTCAGACTCTGGTGTTCCAAGCAGCAAAATCACAAGAACTGTGTTTTTCACTAAAAACACTAAAAACGAATCCGTGAAAAACAATTCCAGCGCAGTATTTGGTTTTCAAAGTAAAGGCAAACTGGTAAGGAGGAGTTAAGCCTTTTTCTATCCACATGCCTCGTTGGTGGACTTTATCCTGATTGGTCGTCGCTAGCAGTACAACAAGTCTACAATGAAATGCGTCTAGTTTGCCGCGACAATGGATTTAAAGTATCAGCCAATTTTGCTTTTTGTCGTAAAACCGCCGCACTTATTCATGTAAATTCATTTACTTGTTCATTAAATTAATAACTGCGCAATTGTGCGACAATTAATCGTTATAATTTATAACTTATAAAGAGTGTTTTGATATGGTCGTCGACTTCGCTTTAAAGTGAACTGGCCACTACGTTATAAACGACTTCAACCGCAACTTTCCATGATATCATATCACGTATCATATGAATACGATAAAACTGTGCTCAATTACAGCCTTATGTGCCTAATGAGCTGTTATTTAGTCTGACAGAGGCTCTGTCACAGAGCTCAATCTACTATAACGATATGATATCGGCAAGGAGAAGTTCTCCATAGCTTTTAGCCATTAGAAGTTAAAAATAAATTGCCTCGTCAGAATATATTCTTTCATTCAACGTCAAGATGCTATTTTTGTGCTTTGCCGGTGGAACGTCGAAAACTGAAATTTAGTAACATTTAAAATTTAAATTCTCCGTGTTTCGTCAGACTCACCACTTAAAACAGTTTCGAGTTAATATAAATAACATTAGTTAATGATTAACCTAATGATAAACAGCTTCATTACAAGACTCAATGAGAATGTCATAACGAGACAAAGACTCATAATGTTGACGTCATGTTCCGGTAGTTTTCAGACCGTAAATTACAGTTGATTAAAAACGACACGTCTGAACAATTTATGCAGCATCTAGTTTGTCTTTATCCTATGACGCTGTGGGTGTTACTTAAAGTTGTTTAACTACATAAAGCAATTCTGGCACTACCGCTCTAGTTCACCGCTTTTTATTTGCAACTTCAACAAAACTCGTTAATAAAACTGTGAGTTACTGTAAAATTGGCATTCGAGAAATACGTTTTTGTATAGTATAAAAGACAATTCGTCTTGTACTTTAGTTTATAATGTTACGAATTCCGCCGATATTATTGACTGGACAAACATCAGGTGGCAAATGGATGACCTTACGCGTGGACCATAATGTCGTCTTTATATCTCGCCTCATTACTGATAGGAGGGCTGGGCGATCCTACACTTCAAAATTATCGTTCTAACTAACTAACACATAACACGTTCGTTGGGTGAAACACGGTTGAAAAGTCGAGATGAAAATATATTTCAAACATCGCCCTCGCCGAACCCTGACCGTTAGGGCACGCGGAGACTTGTCACGAGCGGACCCTTTGATTGGCTAGTAAACGTGGTTTAATTCCACGCGTTTTTTCTGTATTGTGCCCACTGTGCCCGAATACTGTGAGAATTATCAGACTGGGGAAAGAGAGAGAGAGAGAGAAACAAAATGTCGAGCCAGTCTATTCGCATTAAAAATATTCGACTGAAATCGGCAGCAGAAGTGCCGAAGGATGTTTCGGAAACGCCGGGTTAGTTATGGTCAAACTCAAGTTTGCCTTCTGTGTCATCAGATGGTCACTAATCCAATAAACTATCAAGATAAATAATTAAAAAGGCTGAAGAGTAGGATCTAAAATAAGTCATTGGAATAAAGGAAACCCACTGCTCAGAGTAGTGACCAAGTGTAACCTTTGTTTTATTATAGGCGGGACTATGTTCGCCTTTACCCCTGGCGGGACCAAGATTGTCTACACTCGCGACTACCTCATGTCACTGAAGCACTCGCCGGCATCAATGGTACTGTCACATGCAATTACTCTCATTGTTGATCTCATCATCACTTTAGACCCCGCCAAAGGGCATGGCCAATATTCCCGGCGTCACCTGCCCAATTTCACCACTCGCTCAAGACAACAAGACAGGCAGTGCGGCCCAGCAACAATTGAATGACAAGAAAGGTTAAAGCCGAAAATTCGTATACAATAAAACAACGATTATTGATTCAGAGAGACACGCGTCACATGCGGATTCAATTCCCGAGGACGAAGAGATGGATATGGAAATGTAAAAAAACATTGAAAACGGTGCACTGTGATGAAACTAACGCATGTTTTTTTGGTTCATTATTGACGAATAAAAATTGTTCGCAAGTTCAATATCCGTTCAGTCACTGAACTTCAGTGTCACTGCAAGTCAGCGATAGTAGCCGGCGAAGGCCGAACGGCGTAAAGGTGAACTTAATCCCGTATTTGAGAATCAAATTGTCACACAGAGTGGGTAAGAGACGCAATATGGTCACAGAAGTTCTTGTGCACCTTTCTGGCACGGCAAAAGTTATTTTTTTCACCATAAAGAGACTCATCGTAAAGCTCAGGACAATTTGATTGGTACCACCGTAAGTTCACTCATGAATTATTGATTTTTAATCGAGACGAAAGGTTTCTGTGCTATTGCCCTGGAGCGATCAATTTACGTCAAGTTCATATCGACCATCTCATTTATCGATTCTGATCATGTCAATTTCGTGATCGTTAGTGCTACGGCCAAAACATCTTAGCCTGAAAGTGCGCAACTATTTTATTGAGATAAAGTAAGTAATTATTGTCGACTTTATAATGTCAGAAGAACCAAGATGCCGACAAAATTATTTCGTACCATTCTAATGCATCTCTAATTCTTACCACTTTATACATTTTTCATTTGACATATACTCCTTGTGCCAGATTGGCGTCAGTACACACGGCGGTATTACGGGACGAGACGAGATACACCGAGCAGCAGAACGATGGGTTACATGCACTATGACGACAACAAACGGTCAGCGCATAAGTTGGGGGACGCTCTTTTTCATTTTACATTCCTCTTTCTCATCCGACATTTTTTCGACGGCCCCAGCATATACTCCATCTCGCAAAAAACGCAGTAAATTAACAATGGCAGAGACTAATCAGATGCGTTTAGTTATTTTACAGAAGAGAAACTAGCAATGGCCGATTCAATTGCGTTTATCACAGGGACATGAAGCTTTGAACTTGTTTTTGACGGGTTGAAAAAGTTGACTTTTCAAACAATATATAATTCACGCGTTTTAATGCGACATGTGCTGAGTGACTGGCAACATGCATTCTGCTGTCACAAACTTGTCACAGTGAACAAACAGGTGAATAATACAGACAAACAAAAAACAGGAAACGCCTCAAGTAATCGGCTTTTACTCGGGGCAACCCAGTATGCCCTTCTGATCCATACTCACGTTTGAATCGGGATAACAACCGTCTCACCGTTGATTTGATTACCATGACCGTTTTAACCCGATTTAGTCCTCCTGTAACATTACAGTTTCTGGCCAGTAGATGATCACTACAGATCAGTGTCCGATCAAAGAGTTGCGTTCGGTTCAAAGCTCCTACAATTAGGGATTCTCTACGTTATTGCATTCATAATTGGCGTCACCGCAAATGGTATCATTCTATATGCGCTAATCTTTCTAAAGCGACGCACGGTGAGCGAAGTATTTGTGCTCAATTTGGTAAGTGGTACACCGCTTGTTGACTCCAAAACAAATACTGTTTTTTTGAAAAAAAAGATATTGACCGATTTGATTTACATAATTGGCCTGCCGTTTTGGGCCGTTTTTCACTTCTCCAATAAGTGGATTTTTGGCGATGTTATCTGCAAGTTTTGTGGTGGCTCGTTTTATACAGGCATGTTTGCAATGAGCCTCTTTGTCATGCTGCTTGCATTTGATCGTACGATGACTATATTCGGCACCAGGTACAACATTGTTTGAATTCATCATTTCAAACATCCAACAATCTAAAACAAAGATACCGATGTATGAGATCAATGCAAACGGCGACAATCTTGTCACTTGCTGTTTGGGTTTGTAAACCACCCATTTAGCTGCTTTTGCCAGGTCAACTTTCAGATATTGTCCTTCCTGAGCTCATTGCCAATGTGGATAGCATGTACGTCGAAGACGTACCACCAAAGTGATAACGTAACTTACGAGCACGAATGGAACGGGCCACTATACCGGCTTAAGCTAGACAAAACGACGCGTTTGACCGCGTCAGATTAGTGTCTCTAACCGTGGCCTGATTAGTATGCCCAAGTTCTCCTCCCGTCATCTATTCTATGCTTTTTTGATTATCCGCGTCTGTTACTTCCTGGTCCCGATGTTAGCAGGTTTGATTTGAGCTTATACAGTATCAACGATCTGTGTGATCTTGAACTGATTACTACAACCCAGTTTTTTGTTAAGTGGGCGGCACAAATGGAATGATTATCAGTTTTATCTGTCGTAAGCTGAAAACGAAAGCATCTGCATACAACAAAGCAGTCAAGATAAAGGTTTATTTTTCTCGTTTCCCTCAATATTAAAACCACAATTATAAAAAGGCATCACTGATCGCCATCTCAATCATACTGACATTTCTACTCACGTGGCTACCGAATCAAGTGACATCGATGATTATCTACATTCAGGCGATCAACAAAATCCCGACGTCAATCTCAGTCAAAAATATTCACCGCTTGACCACATGCCTGTTGTTTATCTCGTCCTCAATTAATCCCTTTCTATATGCATTCTACGGGCAACGCCTGCGCAAGGCAATCATCAATCGCGTCATCATGATCACACATCGCGGATCGTCCGGAATGAAGAGAACGCCAAAAGTACTATTTACGGTATCAACGCACAGCGAGTCAAGGAGTACACAAGACACACATCTAATGAGCACCGCGTGCGAGGCAAATTCATGCGCGCTGAAAGTAACATTGCCGATTTGATCATTCTCTTTTTTTCAACAATAAACGTACACTTAAACTTCAATTCATTTGCTATTTTTACAGTGAGTGAGTCGTTGATATTTTGGTGTTCAACGAAGAAGAGAGAAGTTACGTCCGGCTGATATCTGTCGAATGTGATAAGCTCCAAGACCGCGGACCCGAGTCGGCTCGTCAACAATTGAAAAGTCTGTCCAGTTAAATGATTTGATAATCGCAAATTGCCATTATGGCCAAATCCATTCCGACCCCGGTTTTGACCTTTAACGTCTTGATCATTGATGGCGCAGCTCTGATCTGAAAACAATGTCTGTACTGGTTAACACTTTTGCTTACACCTTCATTTAGCCTTCAATTAAATCGAAACGAACGCGACCAGTCATTTCCGAACATTAATACCCATCCGGTCGAATTAGTCAAGTCAGAAACAAACACATTTAGCATCGATTCATTAGTCGTATAAAATGTTGCTTTTCGTGATCATACTGCCCTTTGTTACATCGCGAGATACTGAGGTCAAATGCGACATCAATCGTATACAAATCAAACCAGCCGCGTATGACTATTTACGCGGATATGAAGCATCCATTGGCGATTGCCAGGTCGAGAATGGGACGATAACTGTCCAGCGAGAAACTGAATTGACATTTGAATGTGGCTTTCGCGAGATCAGATCGCGACAAACCGTTGGAAACTTGACAATGCTCCGCTATCAAGGTGAAGTTAAATATGAGAAACCTGTCTCCACTTGAATTTGACAGTAAGTTCAACTGAACTACGTTGTATCAACAATTGTGAGCGGCAACAAATTATTGTCGAACCCATTGCAAATCAAGCCGTTTTTAACATCACCAAAGGCATTTACGCCGATGAACACATGCTTGAACCGTATAATGCGACGGCATCATCAGTCATTGACACTGAAACTGATCGTATATTTGTTGGTATTACATTGAACAACGTTGAGCGTCAGGAGTATGTGATTATGTTGCATGAGTTGTGGATAACACCAGGCGCGAATCCGAATGATCCACGTGGAGTGTATCTGATTGATCGCGATGAGAGTGGCTGTGTCAAGTATCATTGGACTATAGAGGGTGCGTCGACTGTGTCCGACACGTTCAACTGTTCCAGCAACACCTCGCCCCACATTTCAATGGAAGTCAAAGCGTCGGTGATTAATGAGGCCGAAATCAATGGCGAAATGTACGTCCACTATGCAACGCGGATTTGTGTGATCGGGCCCGAGGATTGCACGGATCGACGGTGTCACGATGAGGATGATGCGACTGATCGAATAATGCAGATGGATTGTTTTGCCGATAACTGTAATTTTGCCGAGATCCCGATTGATCCCATTGAGACACCGCATCGTAATGGGTAAAATGGAAAATAATGTAAACGTTAAATTATTATTGATTAAGCTTCGACAAGCAGTCGATCAAATCAATGGCAAAGTGGAATCAAATCCTCAAGCTCAATCGCGAGAAACTGGATCGATTCTTTGGGGAACGGACTCGACGTTCAATTCAAACAAGTAATGAAGGCCCCTTTGCAGTGAAAAGCGGCAAACGGGAAGTCGTTGGAGGACAAAGTCAGCTGGAGATGATTGAGCCGCCAAACTATACGTTCGTTATTGTCACATTCATTGCGGATATTGCTCTGATGTGTAACTTGGTTCGTCTTCTGTATCAATAAAGCTTCACTAATTGTGTCAGTTTTTTTTTCTTTTCACGTTGACCCTTTCTCGTGTTATCACTCTCAGAAAGAAAGGTTCACGTCACATAGGGGGGTTGGAAACAAGTTTCGCTTATTCAAGTTGCGAAAGCGAAACTTGTTTCCTTGAAATTATGGCATGACTCATCATTTTTTGTGAAATACCCAGGAAATACCCAGGATTGCACGTGTGTATTAATATTCGGAAGTGATTAGTCGAGTTAGGAGAAGTCTAAATGAAGGTGAAAGCAAAAGTGTAAACCAGTACAGACATTGTTGTTAAATCAGAGCAGTTCGGGGTTCCATCGTCTTCGTCGTTGTCAAGAACAGGTACACCATCTGTGTCAAGAACAGGTGTAAACTCAGTCACATTGTCCGGAAGTACAGGCATAATAGGGGCTCTGTTATCGTCAACAGGTCTGCTATCGGGAATCAGGTCGATTCCGTTATTCAGCTCCATCAATCGAGTTGCCGTGTCTGATGTATCAGTGAACGCGCGTGATGTTGTCTCGGGCCATGTTGTGCTGAAATACAGTTAGTCGAAATAAGTCGAATTATTCAAAATTTATTACGAGACAATGTCGTATGGACTCAGGTCTTTGAACGAGTCACGATTCAGTGCCACTGATATTTCAGTCACATTTTCCAGTGCTACCGTATTGTTCAGGAATACAACGGCCATTCTGGACTTATTCCCGCCTTTGAAAGTGATGATATTGGCAACTGTATGCTTACTGTTTAGATTTGATCTGAAATTTTGCTCGTAGTTGTACAGTAAAGATGGATTAAATTTGCACACGGGTCTACTGCTACTGTTATCAATTATTTTCCGTTTAGATCAATTTCCTGAATCCCCAAAAAATAACTTTCTCGTCATACTCGTCGCGTCTGATGTGGCTAGAAAATTTCCTAACATCGGTGATACCGCCAATGTATCGAATGAGTATTTTGTCGCGCGTCAAGAGGCGAACTTTGTCGTCTACTGTTCTGTACTGGTCTGTAAAGCGGAATTTTATAGCAGCAACATTGACTTGTTTGTCCTCTGGTACGTTTGACCCAACTTGAAAGTAATATGTCAGTCTCGTATCGATCTTCATCCATCTTCCAGTGATAACTTTGTGTTCTTCCAATGAAGCCATATCAACAAAATAAAGTCCACTCAACGCACGGTTTCTTCGTATCAGCTGTGTATCATCACTGCTGAACTTACAAGCGTGTTCGAGTCCGAGTGCACCGTCTGTATGTGTCGTTGTTTGAACAGTTGTGTTTTGAGCTTGAGCTAACAAAACAATCTCAGATACGAACAACAAATGCCACATTGCTACAGTACGACGTATTCGCTGAATAAAACGGCTTCGTTATCAAGTTTTTTCACATACATCTCATACTATGGTTTAAATATGGTTCAGATTCTTGTTTGTTGCGACAATTACTGGCAGTACTTAGAGGTTATTTTCACTTAATATATATCACCTTAAGTAGTAGGATGCTGAGACTCTTAAAAACGATCAATACGGTTTTGAATTCCTGGCTTTATCTGAAGCTCGACTGAAAAAAAATCACCGTCACGCCGTTCTTCCGACAGTCGATCAGTAATGGTTCATGTATTTCGACATTTAAATGTCACTGAGCACTCTCAGATGGCGTCTTTTGCAGTGTACGCCGCAGTCGCAGCGGCACAGATTTGTTTGAAAACCATTTGTTTCTTATACTACGTGTAGTTTAGACTTGATGACATAATACGCGTCAGTTTATTTGGAATGCCGTTAAACAGTTCAATTATTTTTCAGACTGGACAAACAATTAATATTTACACGTTGATCAAACTTATCAAAGGTCCTGTGGTCTTTTTCGGTTAATGAACTGGAGTTGCACTTATCCACAATTTCTCCCCTGCTCAAAGATGATGTTGACATAGACTTTGACCGTAAAAATAAATACTATGTTTGACGAAAGACCTCACGTAGAATAGTTCATAACCTCATTTCTTGTTGACCAAACGCCAAAAAAGAGAACAAAAATGCTGAGCAAATTTCGTTTGATGCGCCATCGACTCAGTCGCCCATTGTCATCATACACACGCGGTGATGATTTCACCCCGAATGCCGATTTAAACTTGAATCGTGTCTTGTTGGATGCATGTGAAACGCATGCTGATAAAGTGCAGTATTGGATACAAATGGAGGGACGCGAGATCACTTATGGCGAGATGAATCAACTTGCCGAGCAACTCGCCACGGGTCTGTTGGCGGCGGGACACAAGCCCGGTGATCGGATTGGCGTATGGGGACCAAACCAATCACCGTGGGTGATCACAAAATGGGCGTGTTACAAGGCCGGCTTCCAATTGGTAACGCTGAATCCAATGTACACAGCACGTGAGCTCGAGTATGCGTGTAACAAGGTGAACATTGCCGCCATTCTTTGTCCGAAAGAGATCGGCCCGTTGGATTATCATGCGAAAATTGAAGAAATGTGTCCCCTGATCCAAACTCAAAGTCGGGGCGCACTGAACTTTGAGAATGTGCCCTCGTTGAAAAGTGTCACGTATTACAACACCGATGAAGAGTTCGGCGGTGTCTACAATTTTGACGAGTTGCTCAATGCCGGTGGTAGCAACGAGTTAAACATTATCAAAGAGTTAAAAGTTGACCCACAGTCACCGGCAAACATTCAGTTCACATCGGGAACCACCGGCGCGCCAAAAGCGGCTGCCCTGTCCCACTTTAACATGATTAACAATGCGCGTTCAGCGCGGCAAGCATCTAATGATGCGTTTTTGAATGATCCAACCCAGGATCACTCATTACCACTGCCCTTGACTGACACGACAAAGTGGTGTTGCCTGGTGCCACTATATCATGTGTTTGGCTTTGTCGGCGTATCAGTCCTCTCAGCTCTGGCCAAATGCGAAGTCGCCTTTCCGCATCCAGGGTTCAGCTCCGACATGGCATTGAATGCAATTGAGGCACGCGGCGCCACCGTAATGAGCGGCACGCCGACCATGATGATTGACATAATCAACAATCCGGATCGGACTGATTACGATATCAGCTCATTGCGTTACCTGTCAGTTGGCGGTGCCCCAGTGACAACATCATTGATCAAAGATTGTGATGAGAAGTTGGATGCACGGGTATGTATATCGAAATATGAATTATGACGCTGTTACAATAAAGTATTAGATCTCAGTCGGATATGGCATGACGGAGAACTCGTGCGCGACAATCACGACCAATGGACTGACCGACACGGACGAGGTTGCGGGCGCGATTGGGCGACCACTGCCAGGGACTGAAGCGAAAATTGTCGACCCGGAAACGATGGAGGATTTACCCGCCGATGAGGTTGGCGAGTTGTGCACGCGTGGTTACATGCAGTTTTTGGGTAAGAATTATTCATTCGACTTTTGATTCAGTAGTTGATCAGTTCATAAGGTTATGTTGGCGATGAGGCAAAGACACAGGAGTCACTCTTACCAGGTGGATGGTGGCGAACGGGTGATATGGGCTTCTATGATTCAAAATACGGCGTCTACAATCTGTCGGGTCGCTCGAAAGACATGATCATTCGCGGTGGGGAGAATATTCAGCCGACTGAGATTGAAGATTTTTACTCGGGTCACCCCGGCATTGATGATATCTACGTTGTCGGTGTTCCATCAAAGCGTCTCGGTGAAGAAGTCTGTGCGTATATCAAGGCAAGTCAACAACTCTGATTCAATCTAATCACTTACAGCTCATCACAGCTATCTGATAAATCACTGACGGTGGACGCATTGAAGGAGCACGGCATCACCGGCCTCGCCAAGTTCAAAGTGCCCAAGTACATTGCCTTTGTCGACGAGTTCCCGATGACGGTAACTGGCAAGGTGAAGAAGTTCGAGCTGCGGGAACAGGCACTTGTTGACTTTCCCCACTTGAAGGCCGAAATCGAATAAATCTAATCTCCGTCGAAGAGATTCGCGGTAGTGCACTGAGACGACAGACCACGGCCGCTACCTTAGTTTTAGTTATTCATATGCGCGTGCACTGCTTTTTCAACAACTGCACTTGACTTGAATACACGCTTAGTTCAAATGTTCACTCAACTACTACTACTACTACTATTGCCTCTGATACTGTGTTTCCAGCATCAACAATAAGAAAAAGGGCGTTTTTTGAAGGTGAGCAAAAATATACAATGTTAATTGGAATAATCTGCACACGAAAAAACTGTTATTTTTTAAACACACAATAGTACATAAGGCCACTTATGTTTAATACGCTTGACGCGTATTTGCTAGACAGATAAGCAGACCACAGTTTTTTTTCTTTGAGTTAAGTTAAAGATTTACGTGTGCCAGAGAAATCAGAATCAGAGAAAAACACACTTACAGTGAGAAGTACAGTGGAACAAGTTAATCGCGTTGTAATAAAACTAAAGTAAGTCAATTTTTAAGGGTGGGGTCATGTCTAGATCGATTTTCAGGTTTTGTATATATCTTGTAGAGTTGACCTTCAGCTTTCCAAAACTGTGTCCAATTTTGAAATCGGGGGTCTAGAACACGAATTATGGTGCCTGGAAGTTGAAAATTAGAGGTGCTGACGAAAATTAATTCAGCGTCACGTGACCTTGACCA
>SCLD01011759.1:0-18916 GCA_004367895.1 Oikopleura longicauda
AACACACAAAATATTCTGAAATCCCCAATGTGAGGCCGCTACGGCCGCATGCATTGATAAGAAAGCGATAATCACTTCCGCACAATGATGGTTGGCCTTCACGAAAGGACCGAAACGTTAATTGTACACAAATTTCGTAATGAATTTTAAGGTGAAACGAGACAAAGTGATTTACGTGCTCTTTGCTAAATAAAAGAGGTCAGACATGTTGGAGTGATGGTCAGTATTGGGTCGACATGTTTGTTTTTGAACCTAGCGACCATCATTTTACCATGAAAGGTGACTTACGTGACACGCACACACACGCACATAAGCAAGTACGCACGGGGAATATTGCATTATATTTTCCCACGCTTCACTTTAAACGTGCATATATAAAGACTAATGATTGTGGGTACTGCCAGTAGTGAATCGACGGAAATGCTTGAACAATGATTACACGCGGGATTACGTTTAAACCGACGTGTGCCATCGAAACGGACATAAATGATTATTTGGCACAATTAACATCCGGCACTCATAAACAGAAAACAGCCAGTCCTTGGCGTCGCCTTTAGTACGGATTATCTAAATGGTTTGGGGCCGTAATAAAACATGAAATGACATTTATGATTTCGTTACGTTTTATTCCCGCACCATTGAAAGAAAATAACCAAAAAGTGACGTTTTTTGTCAGAAATAGAGTAGGAAGAGTCAAGAAACACCGCGGGCAATGTCACCACCGAATGGATGATCGCTGATTGGCTCGAATGACTCAGTGAGATCATCTCACCACGGCGCGACTAGAAACAAAAATACTTTTGTGAATTTTTTTTTGTGTCGTCGTGATTAGAGAAACAAAGTAGTAAACACCATTGTCGGATATGGCGAAGGCGGTAACGGGCTGACGATTTCAGTACTGACGACGGAGAAGGTAACAACGAAACAAAGAGGACCCTGAAAAAGGACCAAACCGGGCCCCGAAACCGCAAGAACAGGCGTCTGAAACCCAGAAACCATGAGACGGTAATTTTATTTTTTTTATTCATTATTAGGCTCGTTTTGTTTGACAAAAAAACTCGTTTTAAAAAATCTTTTTGCAGAATGCTTACTAGGTGAGAAATTGACGCGATTTGATTGACGCGGCCCAGGTGACACCATACTAACCATTGTGGAGGAAGTGTTACTTCGCAAACAGCAAACGACAATATGATGATTCTTATCACGTATCATATTGTGTCATTATTTAAATAATACTACTCGTAGAAACTATGCATTTAGCTGGTGGTGGTGCTAATTCTGAAAGTGCTGACTAAAGTGAAAATTTTTAAAGCTTCACTAATAAAACTTCATGTACAGCGAACACTAAATACAAAACACTTGGTGATAGTAGAAATTTGAGAGTAGTGAATTAATGCAATCGAAATACGGCGTTTCACGGTTAATTATACGCCAAAACCGTGAACCGTTGTACGGCATTAATTCTTCAATTAGACTGTGTTACAGTGCTTGTAGTAAGCGAGAGAGAGAGAGAGAGTAACCATGAAATTACTGCAAAAGTTGCATAAGGTCATCATGGGGTTAGCCAAACATATTATCATAAAACCTTTTAACCCAAGTGATTCTCAAGAGAGTGAGTGATTTGTTTCTAGACTGTCAAATTCTAAAACAAAATGGTTTCGCAACATGCTCGCCCTGCTCGTCTTCAGGTCAGGGGTCGGCGAAATTCAGCGAATAGAACGTCTAACGAGCTACTTGCATTTAAACCCGACCCAATTTACAGTCTACTGTTGTATATATGGAAGGATATGGACTGTGAAGGAGATGAGTGCGAAGACTTCAATCCCAAAGTCAAGCTCGAGATTAAAAGCGCGGAGAAGAAGGAGGAGAAGAAAGTGACGGAAACAATGCATCTAATGACGGTTTCATGTGGCCGGCCAAACTATCAGGTACTACACTTCAACCTAGTCCATCATTTTGATGCATGTTTGATGCTGACCATAAACATAGGGAATCAAAGACATCAAAAAGCCACTCGATCAAAGTTTGACAATGATCAAATCGGCGGCATTGTTCGCCCACCAACCCCTACACATACACGTTTTCACCGAGGACGATATGGCACCCCTATTTAGAGGTGAGTTTTTTTGCACTCGGTGGAGGTGGAGATTTTTATCTCTTGATGATTTATCGAAGACGACGGCGACGGCGGCGCGCCGCTCGGAACCCACTTATCACAACTGATTAACTTCTCTTATAGGGGAACTCGAATCGTGGCCCGATCATGTTAAATCGCGGGTGAAGTGGACCATTCAAACAATTGATTATTCGAAATTACCACAAGATTTAATCGAGGAGTGGAAACGCTGGTATAAACCATGTGGCAGTTTTAGACTGTTGACGCCGATGCTCCTTGGCGAAACTGTAAGTGAACCATAATAGCTGACTCAGGATCAAAACTTAGAAATTAGATGTTAGCGCTCTTTCACGTTACCCAGAAAGGTCAAATTTGGCTCAACTTTCAACGATAATCTCTTTCAAACTTTCGAAATCATTAGCATTATACCTAGGGCCAAGCAGATGCGGCAATCTATGCTGATTCCGATGTTGTCTTTGTCAAGCCCATTGATCATCTGTGGAAGAAACTAAAAGACTTCAATCAACATGAGATCATGGCAATTGCACCCACAGCTGGCCATGCGCTGGGCGGATCGCGATTCAATGAGAATTTCATCCAACACGATACTGGACTGTTTCAAATCAACTCAGGTAACAGACTATCAAAAATGCACTACCTGTGCAATTTCAAGCGTGACACACCACCGAAACCGAAACCATAGTTTACGATTCAAATTTATTCGTCAGTTGTCAGAGATAAAACTAAAACCCTACAGTACACCTAATTTGCATTAGCTGAATGGACCGATTTTCGGTTGGTCCATTATTATAACAAAATAGTTATCGTTATTGCGACATAATCGTAAATGCCCGCTTTTAAGCAGTTCCATGCCCGGTAATAAAATTTCACGTAATATTCAATAAAAGTTAACGGACTGGAAGTTCCTGTTTCATCACTAACGAAATATTGCTGATACAGCTTTAACATGACCACAGTCTTTAACCAGGAACTTGGGTTGGTTTAACCCAGAAACACACCTGAATTTAGCAACATCATTGAAAATGTTGCCCCAGTTACACCATTGGCACATGAAAGAACATATATTTATATTCACATCCAAACCTAATATATATTATTTTTCACAAGAAATCATCATGTCACTAATAGTTATAATACTGCCGCGTTAGTAGTAATAAAGGACATTGTGTCTATCAAAAATGTCGAAATTTAATTCCATGACGAGTGACTAATGCGGAATTATGTCGTAGTGTTGAGATAGCATCACGGACTTGGAAAGCCTCATTTGTAATCTATGTGACTTATACATGGCGTTCAAAATTCGCGTGAACGGCAATGATGTCTTTATTGACACACACGTCGTCATCATAATCACACAGCCGATCAATTAATAATGTTTTGTGTTCGTTTAGGTGTGATGGTAATGAACTTTACCAAAATCCTCAATGCAGATTGGTCCCTGTCATTCAACGAGCAGGAGCATCAGAAACCTGGCCCACCACTGAAATATGGCTCGGAGTTATTGCTGAAGTATTATCGGTAATCAAATCACTGATGTCACATCAGCATAAAACTAACACAATTATGTAGCAAGTATAAAGATCGTGCCGAGCATGATCAGAAACTGTTGAACATCATGTTCCACTTCAATCCGCACCTCCTGCACCAGCTTGAGTGTAGCTGGAACTTCAAGAACAACTTTTGCACCGACGCCGGCAATGTATGCAATCATGCCGAGGAGCACGGCGCCGGCGCCGTTCACGGCATCACCTCGGCATTCTTTGGCGATGTGAACCCGACGTTTAGGGCGTTATACGAAGGTAAGAGTTCACTGAAACGAGCTAAATAGCCGAACGGGGCGTATGCATGTGTCTGTGTACCACCGATGGGAACGGGCGATAAGCCGGGTTAAAGTTCGATCATACATTGTTCGGCCTGTTGTGCCACCAAAATGTGCAATGTACCATCTAAAAACGGTCTTTCTTTAAAATTGATAGCGACAAAAAAGTGAACATCTTGTATTTTTGTCGAACATGAGTTTATTACTGGAATTTTTTCACCCGACACAGAGTAAAACACCGGGCAGGGTCACTGTATGATGTAGTATCGACAGTGTATACACGCACACACAAGTAGAATATGATGTCACTTAAATAACAGTCAGTTGAAACAGTCGATTGGCAAACGTGTGACCGTGGTGCTTTTGATAACGTACTTTGCACAGGTGCCTGGATTCTGGCAGAGTAAATTTTTGTGCCACTTTTTACCATGCTAATATTATCGTATTGTGTGTGGCGTAATAAACTAGTGTTGGGCAAGTAAACGGATCCGATAGAAACGTCAGAACTAATATGTTAACCAATAACTTTTCACCTGGCTTTTTTTTGGGGGAGGGGCAACCCGTCTAAAAAGAACATCGTTTTCAGCGTTTCTCGGCTACAACTGGGATGTTGACCTGCATGAGAATCTAATGGATCCATTCCGCTCGGCCGTGGAGCGCCGGGCAACGGGCACGTACTGCGGCACCAAATACAAACTGCTGGCCGATCCGCTTGAAAAGTCAATTAAGAACGCCGATCTATCTTAATCGCTGCACTACATACCAAACAAACCAACACACTTGACACTCGTTATATATTTCTGTAAAAAGTTCAATTGAAAAAATGTTAGGCTATTTTATTTCATATGCAAAACCAATCTGCCAATACAAAAACCAAATCAGTTTTTCACCGTCATTAGATTTGACAATTGGCCGCATCAACGTGTTTATTGAATAGTTACGCTAAACTGGTCCCCGATTTCTATCAAAACAGCACTTTTTGCAAGAGCAGCTACGGTGGCAGGTACTCGGCGTAGATTTATCCCTAAATCTGAGCGAAATTGCAAATAGAGACCTTTACGTGTCGGTCCGTACTAAGCGAACTCGTGGGAAATGCGATAAAGCCCAGTGGAGTTGAAGCCGATTCCCTCCCCCCATCAACAGCGGAGAGAGAGTGAAGCTAAAATCGAATCTCTTTTTTTTTTGGTTTTGTTGTACTTCGGCTTTCAGCTGATCGATCTGGCGCGAAGTTCCATGTTCTAAACTTCGACACCGGTCAGCAGCAATCAGGCCAACAAGTCGGGCACTATGCTCTTACCACAGCATAACATGCAACTGCGGCATGTTCGTTTTATTAATTATAATTAGGCGCTTTCTAGGAGCGTTAATACCGGGGTTTATATAGCTACTTACACTAACAGGTGCGTCCACCGCACATCAGGCCTCCTGTGACATTTTTCTACACGCATACGCGACTTTGACAGCATTATTATGGAACTGCCAAAATATTGCAACACATAAACCACTAAGTTTGTCACAACTTTTGCGGGCGCAGCCATGTTTCAGCAGTCTGCTTCTTTTTTTCGCCTAAAAAATTGACACCCCCATAATTACGATAAATTGACAAATAGCGTTTCACAGTGTGTGTGTTTTCAAAAAAAAAGGTTCGAAAAATAGAAAATTATGTTGTGCTAGCTTTTTGGCGATGTCCAGCCGTTCCAAATTACGAAATTAGAGGTCTGGATACTGTAATTTATGTGACGGATGTTTCGAGTGGAATCACCCGGATGAATGTGCAATAAGTTTCATCAAACAGGGTCGAAACCAGAAACGTGTTTGATCACGTAGTGTATAATTTCGTGTGTGTGTGTGTGTGGAGTTGGGTGAGGCATACACCGGGCAAAATAATAATAATCAAAAAAACACGGATTTCAACACCGCCACCGCCACAACCGCCACTGGGCCCCCCAATTTCGCCAAAAAATAGTACGAGATGATTTCACGTTCGTTGCATGCAATATAGCACAAGAAGAGTAAATGTTTTTCTTGGCCCAGGCTCAAGCAGCTAGTTCACGCGAAATATCGCGATCTAACCTCAACCTCAGAAAATAGAGATAAAGTTTTTGCAGTAAACAGGCTTATGCAACGGTATTTCGTGCTTCTTTGGGAGCATTTATCCACCAAACAAGTGTTATCAGAATATATGAAGTCGAACTTGGAAGCCCGTAGATTGGCTTATCCAATTTACGTTGCAATCAATTTGATTGTTTAACACTGGCATATTTAGTAAACGGGCGACGAGCGTAAATAATAACTATAAATATATATATCTACGTTGGTGAGAAGATTCCACGAAACACACAAGCGCAATTTATTGCTGAACATGACGTGGGGGTTTAAAGAGCAACAGTTCGCAACGCAGTTCTAAACGGTTGTTAGAACCACCCTCTACAGTATAATAATGGTGGCTGCGATAAAACCCGTCGGGATTTCTTCTAATACGTTTTGAGTGCTATCTCTTCTATACAAATGCTTGCTGGCTCCTGCCCGACCACCACGTGTGGTATCTCTGTGAACATTTTTTGTTCTTTTTCGGTTTAGTACGACATCTATTCAAGTGTATATTAACGGGTGGCGAAACCGTAAATACTGTCACAATAGTTGTTACAGGGGGCTTACATTCGTCATGGGCGATTATGCGGGTCAAGTCTGTAATAAACTCAAATTCTAATCCAACTTCTTACCTGGTCAAAAATTATCTTAGTCCAAAAGTAGTTGACTTCGAATGTGTGTCAATCGTAATTCAACGTACAAGCGTGTTTGTATGGCGTCACATTCCGGTTTAATTGGAAAATGGGTGTTGATGTGGGGCGCAACTGGTTTTATTTGATAATAACAAATGAAGCAGTGATCTACGGGGGGAGTCAACTCCCATCTGGTGACGAGATACCGATGCATATATATATATATGAGTATAAATTATCCACGCCACTTCGAAATTGTAGTATGCCGAGTGACATAACGCGGAACAGATTAAAAGCATACCTACCCCCTACTTGGCGTCTTATGTATTCAGTAGGGAGGGTTTCTAGCCCGTGCACCGAACGGCAGTAGCAGGAGCAGCAGCAGCAGCGAAACCAAATTCGGGACTGGTGTTGAATATCCTGGAAAAATAAAATCGCTGCATGTATTCGGGGAAGTGAACGGAATGTTGCATTTTGTTGGCCTCTGTGGTGTGTGTGTGTGTGTGTGTGTATGCTGGTTCCTGTCTGTGACTTTGTGACAGTGACATTTCAAAACATGAAATAATCATGCTTGACTTTTGACGATACTTTCAAGGTTGGCACTGGCCTGCCACTGTGGCCCCCATATCCATTTCGGCTCACTTTTGTGTATTTAGTTCTATATAAAGCCGTTTGATGTGTGATAATAGTGATGAAATAATAGAATCACCTCATGGTACAAGTTCAAAAATGTGCTTGAACAAGCAGAATAATTAGACGAAAAAAAGTGTCAAGTGGACGCGATACAGTATCTTGACATTAGTTTACTGGTTTGATTGGTGGAGCACACCACACACACACACACACAGGCCGCATCAGCACACGGCAAAGATATAGTTGACGTTGGGTGCTCCCAAAAATTGATAACAAGAATTAAATTTGCTCGTTCGGGGTTTGGATGTAGCCAGAAATGGCGGATAGTAGTGCGCATGTGTGCGTAAGCTGGATCCCTAACGTCCGATTCACGCTCGTTCGTTCGTTCGACTAAGAGTCAAGTTAATCACTCGATACAGGTTGTGTAAACGACTTTTTTCTTTTTTTGTTGAGCGTTTTATTATCCGTTCGGTAATATGGATCAACAGTGTTGCCAATCTCAAGCCAAAAATAGTACTGTCAATTGATACAAAAAAAAGTAAAGAGAGAGTGAGGAGACAAAAAGTCGACTAAAATGCTTGTGTGCAAAACAAGTGTTCAATGCATTTGAGAATTGGACGTTTTAATTTTGTTGCATTCATACTCTTGGACTACATTTATCAGCGGTGTTTTAGTATCATGGGTCATATAGTACTTCATTCGCTATTCGTTCTTGCTCTCTCAATGATGTTAACACGTTTCGCAACAAGATGTACAGCCGCTGTGCACTCTCTCCCTCTCTCTCATCGGGTGAATTTATCAAACGAAATTGATTTACAACAACTACAGACTAGTAAGCTATTTGAAGTAATCACAGCAGTAGCAGGCAAAAACCAGTGGGTGGAGTAGTGGAAACAAAGCTTGCTTTTGCAGGTTCAATTTAAAATAGAAAAGGGGCGGCCTAATTGAATCGCTCAAATTGCCTAATGATGGCCAGGTCACCATTTTTTTAAAGTCGAGTCAGCATTCGATGCGAAAAACTGAAAACGAAAACCCGACCGGTGGGAAATTACGTGATCTCATCATCTTGAAGTGCTTTAACCTGGCTGTGCGACACTCTTGACGATGCGCTCGTTTTTAATCAATCAGATCTAGAGTAGCCAGCCAGGGATCGAGTAAAAAAATGGATAACGTGTGCCGTTTCGCCATAATCGTTAATCAACGTTGACAACAAACATCCTTGTGTAATAATGACGTTTTGATTACTAAGATCGAACCGCTGTCGAATACAGCCGCGGCTACACCAAAAAAAGACCAAAAAATCCATGACACTTCCGTTCAACCCCTTCCGCCCCAAAACGTCTTCAATGCCGAGCATTAAAACCCGCAATTTGGGCCAAACACTTGCTTTATATTGAGTATGTGTTGTTTCATACTTTAGAGCATAGTGTGTAGTCAATGACGTCGACACAGTATGTTTGAACGTATTCGAACCCTTTTGCTCCCTGGGCTCTCGCCAACAGCCAAAACACACTGCCAAATTTGAAGTTGCGTTGTAGTGGGCACCATCTGTCCACTTAGCTGCTGGCTGCACACTTATATATTTTCAAAACAGATATTATACACTGAACATGGTTCCTATTTGGCGAATTACACAATGCAGCATTCTGGGGCTAAAAATAAGTCCAGCAGTCTTTAGCGACAAGTTTGTGACTGATTACGGCCCCTGCCACGGCGAACATACTGTCAGATTTCAGACGTAACCGCACTTCTACTTCAAATTTATATTTCAAAGTGAAAGGAGCTTGACTCTATCGCTCCTCGTAGTTCCATGTACTAATCAAAAACGAAATCGCCAAAAAAGAAGAGCGTACAGACCATCACAGCAGCAGCAGTAAAGTAAACCTGTCAGGTTGAACGCGCTCGGCACACACTGCTCTGAACCGTTTTTCACTGCTCCCCGCGCCGTGCGCCTGTTGAGCCGGGGCCCAACTTGAATGTGACAAGACGCTCGAGTGGTTCGTATAATAAACCGAGCACACAGGAGGCATTTTGGCGCTTGACCGGCTTGACTGGTTCACTTTTATCACGATGAACGTCCGACGCCGTCAATTTTGTCTAATAGTTAAAAATCGCGCGCTAGTGTGTAGTGAGCACATGTCGACTTCTAATGATAACTAAAATAGGTGCTGCATTAGAATCTCGCCACTTCATCACCCCATTTGTAACAAAAGTTATTTCTGTTTCTCCTTCTCTTTTGATGGCGGTGTTCAGCTCAACAGTCTGTTGATGTACATAGTTGAGTAAAAGTTACATACAAAACACGACAGTGGGTGACCACTCTTGAGAGTCGCACTCGCCTACTATACAGTGCCTGTTGAGTAGGTGATGTGAACTATCAATGCTCACGGACATTTTTAGTTTGAGTGGGAAGTTTCAAAAATTGGAAAAATCAGGACAAGACCGGAAAACGGTCAGGGGCGACGTGGTCTCAGCGTAAATGTCAACCTTTTACGCAAGATTTACTGTTTATGTTTTTTGTCAAAAATGTGATTTTTGACATGGACTGATACATGGCTAACAATCCGGGATAGTCTAGCTCTCTCCATCGATGGCCGGTTAAAATATTCATATTTTTACTCATAATGCGATGACGTCTTATAGAACCTATTCAAAATACTGCATCCTACTAACAATGACAAGTCGAGTTCAATAGAACGTTACGAAATATTGAAGGGCGCACATAATTACGAAGAACGGCGGAAGTCTCGCTAGCAATCATTGTTTCGGCTAATCCGTCTTAGTTGTGTTTCGATTGAAATTTTGGCCATTGCGTCTATTTGATTCTATCTCGGCAGTAATAAAAGCCCGTGTCGTCTACAACCAGGCGCCAAATCACGACCGCGGGATTAAAAATGATGATTCAAGGTGAGCGTGAAAGGTCAGCCACATATTAGAGCGCTCAACTATCTAAACTTTCAAGAAAAGGTGGCCTGTCATAAAGTAAGCCATATAAGACAGTTTAAACCTTTGTAAGGTTTAGAAGTCATAACACTTGGTAGACGCGCACCCCGTTCACACAACGATGGTTACTTTGTTATATAAGCAAGCAGCAGATATATTGATATTACATGGCAATTACTTTGTCGACCAGCAGCACCGGTACTGGTGGTGGCCTTGTTCTATTACTACATGACGGCGTTAGATCACGTGTCCTCGTTTTTTTTTTGTCGTAATCCACTGAACAGCGAGCCAAAATCATCACTGAGAAGTATAAAAACATGTCGAACATCTCCAGACTCGGTCTAAGTTTACGTTTTTATGTGTCGAGCCATTGCACAGCGCCAAATAAGTACTCTAAACGGACAACTTTCTCCCTGGCAGAGAGAAGTCTGCGCGCACTTAGTTACAACTTCGCTGTTGTAGTTGTACAATCAAAACGTAATAAACGCTGTAGTAGTACATGGACAAGAAAATTGGGGGTGACTTGATGACGATCTCTCTTTGAGATGATATTTCGACGGTGTTATAAATATAAAAAAACTAAAATGGCAATTATTGGAGCGGCCGTTTTTGCCTACGAAAACGTAGTTTGCAGAAGTAACGTAAAAAGTGTCACTTCCACTTCCTAGATACGTCAACGGCGTATGTTTTATCAAATATCACCCCTCCAAGTCTCAGTGAAGAGAAGAAAATGAATGCCGTAACACTTTATGTGAATCACCTCAATCTCAACACCCCCTAAAATGGCAGAAATCACGCTAACCCTACATTAGAGGTAATTTTAGCTGGGCCGTCCAGATAAAAAAACGGCAATGGGGGGCGAGGAGTGACGGGGATGTCGTCTCGGGGTCCCCGCGATGTGGTGGGTGGTGTACTGCGTGAAAAAAAAAATTGGCCAAATGATTTCGTAATTATGGCCGCGCGCTTTGGTCGAGCATCGCCTGACCCCTACTTGATTTGGACACGTGTGAGAATGTGTGTATAATTGGGAGGCCAGCGCAATCGAAGCTGATGGGGAGTAAGGCCAAGTGGGCAAACCAATGGCCAGAGCAAATTGAGAACATCTTATGACACCATCTAGCCAAACAAATTTTCAAGTTCACTTCTAATTTGGATGCATTTCCACCCCAACAAAAAAAAAACTGAGTTGATATCAACGCTGGCTCATTTGCATTTCGAATTTGAACTGAGCATCGCGTTCTGTCAGGCAACCAGAAATTAGGTTGCCGCTTTTCCCGACTATCATAATGCACCCTACCCTCGATGCGGTGGCGGGTGAACACGTAGACAACTAAAGAGAGTTGTAAAAAAGAAACTTTTGCGTGACGTTCTCGGTGTGCGAGACTTTTACGAATGCGACTATCGTTGATAACATGCGTCACTCCTAGTATATAGCGTTAACCGTACGGAGCTTATCATGTGCTAAGCGGCCATGGAGTGGAACACATTCCCAGAATGCACTAATGCACTGTGGACAGCTATTTTACGTGTGTTTAGTGTACGGGATGGATGGACAAGATAGAAGAGGGGGTTCAATCCCGCACAATTTTTGTCCGTCAACAAGATAATTTAACCCCAACTCTTGTCGATGGACCTTGTCGAGCAGGTGCACCGACGAAAAGAGCGATGAACTTGACGGATAAGAAGTGGTCGGTATGGTCACTAGTTCTAATCATCTCATTTACCGTAAAAAACGGCGCAGCCGAAAGAAATGGCACTTGAATTATTGTTAAAATGTATAATAGAGCGCCGAGTCTCGACTTATGTCTTTTTTTGAGACTGCCCAGACGCTTCCCGTGTGCCATCCACACAACATCCGCCTCTGAGTTAGTGTGGTGATGGGCGTGCGGGTTTAGAAGTTGAATGACAAAATCGTGTTAAAAGTCGCTGTTTCCGCGTGTTTTTGTCTTCATTCTCCCACTTTGACCTTTTTGCTGATGATTATTTTTACGTTTCGTTCAAGTCTAGAAGCCTCAAGTCATCGTCGTCGCCGTCGAGTTATATAATGAGCATTGATCAATGTTCGTCTTGGCATGTTCTAAAATTATATAATCCACGTAACCGACCCCCCTCATCGCTTCACAATAAATCAATCAGTAGTAGTAGCTAAACGAATTTCCGTTCACATGCGTAGTAGAGCCCTACTAAACCGATAATTGGTTTAACTACAGTAGCTGGATTGGACATGATGCAGAACAGTCCAGCCCGTTGTTTTTTTCAATAGAACAAGAGTAGTAATTTGGGGTTTCGAGCTAAGGGGGGCGAAGACACACAAAGTAACAAAATCGCCCTGTTTTGTTGGCCAGTCCTCCCGTTTGAACTTATTAGTATCTCATGATTAGTCTTGAAAGTTAAACGAAATAGACGAATATGGAACATGGCCATTTCGGAACAGACACAGAAAAAAATCATCCCCCATCGCAACATTAGCGAATCGCACAAGAAAAATATCCGCTTATCGGTGCCGTGCGGACCGAAGGGAAATCAAAACAAAAGACAGAGCAAAACGGCCAATTTCGGGTTAACCGTGCACAACTGAAAACACGGCGCGGCCGAAATGGTGATTATTGCGACGCAGCAGCCAGTCGAAGCCATCAAAGCCACACGCTGAGTTGAGTCTCTAAGTGAGCTCCTTGGAACATTGAATCACTTGACAATGTGACTTCGAAATTTGAGACCCCGTACCGCGGTGCTTTTTTCAACTGCTAGGCCCGTATGAATCTCGTCGCTGAAAACGATGTCATAAGTGCGTTCACCATTACCGGTTGGTAAGGGCTCGTTTTGACCGTGACACCCTCTTGCTCTCTCTTTCTCGTGATGTCTCGAGAGAGAGATGCCATTCCAGAGTGATCCTATTTTGATAAAACATAGTTGAGGAGCATCGTAATTACGAGTCATTTGTCGAAATGGTTTCATTCATTCCCGACCGGGGCCTGCATCCGCGATCGGCGAGCGGCAAAGGCGACTTCTAAAGTGAATAAGCTGAATTTGAAATCATCAAAAAATTGTTGAGCCAAATAGGCCGCCTGGCCTGTGACGAAGTGTGTGTTGTAAACATCGTTCAAGTACTTTATCAGAACTTTGTCGGTCCCATACGAATGACTCCTAGCCCCGCTTCAGAGGAAGTGGGATCATGTCAGATAACTGGGCAACTCTGCTCAAGCTCAGTAGTAGCTCTGTGTCTATGTTCGCTGCTATTGTTTTCAATTGAACCAAAAAAAAGACAGGTGAACACGGTTCTAATGAAGATCGAGCTAATGATGAATCAGTGGAGCAAATAGAGTGCAATCCAATACGTCAACGGCTGAGCTCGTTTTCCTTGTACCGAATCGGCACACACCATCGCCAGTCTCATCCAATCTTGTTATAATTTACATCGGTGTGAAATTGCTTTGCAATTTGTTCGCTTAGTTCCGCAGTGAGCCGACGACTATTCGCGCCATCACCGCGCCTCGGTAGTTCAATGAAATTCACCCATTATAGCTATTAGGCGCCAGCAATCGGGCGTCATAAGCATTTTTTATATTCCTACTGGCGTTATCATTATATGCGCGGATTAAGTTCGCCTATCACCCGAGCCAATTTCGACCGTCATCCCACTCTTTTCACCCCTTCTTTTTTCCACCATCACCAACAGCCCCACCAGGCAACCATCGACATCACTTATCGGGCTATTTGCAAACAATGTTCAATTCCGAATATTATGGCCGCGTAGATAAAGGCTATATCAGACTATAATCGATCGGCCCAAACTTACTTCGTGGCTAGTCTACGTTTAGTCCTAGTAAGTTCTTCCTTCGATTAAAGAAATTTTTACTAAGTATATAGAAACGGGCTGTGTTATGCAAAACGTGTCTAGTTCTCTATTTTAAGGTCTTTTCGTGGTTTCAAATTGTCAACTGCTTGCCGTCCCAATTATACGAACGACTTCAACTTCTCTCTTTGCTTTTAAATAATATGCATCGAGTTCAACATTGCAGCAGCGGCAGCAGCAGTGTCACGGTTTGATTTCGAAACTTTTTTAAACTGGAAAATACTGTTTATACTTATACTACTCAAGTTGGCTCACTTCATGTCATTCAATCATATTAAATATACTAAATTTGAGAGAGGGATCCACCAAGCAGTTTAATTTCGTCATTTCCTTCGTAGCGGTTTATGTTTCTCTTCAAACACCAAAAACGAAGCCAAGTTGAGTGCGACATGTTTCGTTATATTACCGCGTGGTTTATCTTGCCACTAGATAACCGTATGTCGTTCTATGGTAAATGGACGCCGAAAGAAAAACTTGAACCGCGTTTGACCATATGCATGAGTAGTATTCATGTTGCGCATGATTCACGTGAAGCAAGAGAAGCACTCTCAGAGTTGATAATGGGTCAGTGACCTATTCCGGTTTTATCCATCAAAGGTGTAACCCGTCATTAACGGTCCCGACAGACGGTACCCACACTGGTCTCCGTAACTTATCTGTGTTGAGATGATGTGGTTGTATTAAATAAATAAGCCTCGGTCTATTTGGATAGGGCCACGACGGTGGGCACCACTTTTTTCTCTCCGTCAAAGGCGTCCAGACATATGAGATCGCACGTCCAGCATGATTTGGCGGCATCGTCGCGTACGCTACCAGTGACTGATAAGTGGAAATGGGGCGACGCGAAATAAAACCAGATGGTGCAGCTTTTTATCAAAAAAGTGCGATTTATTTTAAACGCACCGTTGAGCTATGTGGTGGTGATGGTCAGGGTAAGAGAGTTTTTTCAGGGTAATCAAAAATGAATAAGCATTAGTGACCAGTGACGGCGACATGAGCGTGTTAGGCACTTGAGATTGAAAAATTTGTGTATGATATGGGGGCCGCATGTTAAATCGGTGATGTGTCACTTGTAAGTTTTGCTGCTCCTCCGGCGCGGACAGCACTTGATTGCTTATCAGTATATTGCACACACTTCTGAGTGGTGTTGAGGCCTACTTTTGACATTAACCTTCCTGTTAGCACCCCCTCCGTATTTCGTCACTTTTTATCTTTAACCACGGTCTCGCGGCGTCCACGTCCGTTGAAAAACAATCAAACTTCGAAGTGATGACGGTTAAACATTGGCCTAGCCAGAAAGACGATAAATAGTTAGCTCCTCTTCTTCACCCCTTATCCATACTGTTGCGGTGACGCCAACACATGTTCTAGTTCACTTCGGTCTCTTATCAAGGGGTAGGTAATGGAGCCCCAACAATCGATTAGAACTCTTGAACTAGAGCCCACACCCAGGCTGGCAATCCCCCAGATTTATGCACATAAGCCCATTGACGAATGACGTCCACCACCCTGGATCTCCTGAAAACGCAGTGATCATCTTCCCATTGAGAGTCCAGTTGACGAAGAAGCGGCACGAAGCAGTAACGAAACAGAGAGGCAGTGTGGAATCATAATCATTTTTATTTTAATGTAACCGACTCGATCACAGGCGCGTGCGGTCGCCGCTTCTCGGTACGATCAAATCATTGATAAGGCGTGAATAAAAATCACGTTGATTCACACCACACTGACTACGCAACGCGTAGTGTACGCAAAACGTTCGGATGAGTGAGAGAGTACGATTGTTACGCTCAGCAGGAGGGATCTTTTCATGTCGCCTTTTTCGTCAAAATAGAGTTACTAATCTGCTCCACTTATACACGAGTTCATCGAATGTGAGTAAATGCCCGAACACTGTACTGTGTGTGATGTTGACCATGTTAATTTAATCCCACATTGATCCAGATGCTCGGAACTGATACTCGCACACGCTGACTGACTACTTCGTCGAAGTCAAAAGTGCTGCAAAACATGGCTTGTATGCTGAAATGCGCGCACATTTTCGGTGTTAATGAGACACAAACAAGCGACATATTTTGATGGCGCTTACAATTGCACCAATTCAAAGCGTAGCAGCCCCCGAAAAAACTAAAAACACCAAAATAGGTTGTTTCTTTTTTTTCTTTGAGCAGCAGAGGACGGCGACCGCCGCTTAAAGTATACTTTTGAGCTCAATTAGCGACGTAATTACGTTTTTGAAGCGGATGTGCACTTCAAACGGTCCGACACGGCGTCAATCATCTGTCAAAGCGTAGCCTTTGCATAATAGTCAAAAAGAAAAAAATTCTTCTGCTTGTGTTGGGCGTGGGGTGGTCTGGCGGTGGTGGTGGTGGTGAAGGGGGTGCCCATCATACGAGTGGTGTAGGGATGATCCGTTGTTATGATTTTTGTCATTTTTCAGATTTCGTCAGACATGATCGGTTCAAATAATCCCCACTTTGGTAATCCGACGGCCGGCATGAGCAGTGTGTGCCACCAGCCCAAAAGCTCCAAAAGCGGAGTGTGTATGAGGTAAGAAGTAAAGGAGGGCCCTCTTCTGACTGTGTGTTTGATTACGCTGCGGCGCGAATCATTCGAATGTAATTTAGTACAAACGAGAAATAAACGAGGTCAAGCTCTCGCGCATTCGCGGCCGCTTCTGCTTCTACTGCTGCTGCTGCTTTCAATACAGAAAAAAACTTGTTTCATATGAAAATGTCGACCAGACCAAAATTCAGCGTCAAATCGCGCTATCGTTCGTTACATTTTTGAACACACGTATTCCAATTAACGGTACGGTGCTTGACGCAATGAAAATAAGCGCTAATTGACAACGTTATTTTCACTTTAAACGCTCGCGTAATCACCACATAGCTTTTTTCATTAAAACCTCTTCAATTAGGCTAGACGCCAACCGTTGTGCGTAGTAGTGTAGCCCGTTTCGCGGCAGTTAGGGGTGGGCAGCAGTGGTGGTCGCGGGTTTTTAAAACCATAAATTATTAGTAGCCAAGAAATAAGCACTCGCAGTTATGTGGATATAGCCGCGGTCAATGTATGACGAAAATTTTCGACGTGAATCGGCCTTGGAACTCATAAAATGAACAAGCCCGCGCAATGTTCCAGGTAAATTGTTGATGCAAAAGATCCCTATCGACTTCTGGTTCAGTTTAGGTTCAATTTATATCAAGATCAAAAACGTCGAGTCAGATATGAGAGAAATGAGTGCTGCTGCTTGCTCTGAACATGTGCAAATGCATTTCCTTCCTGTGCCCCTTTCCTATTTATTCATTTATACGTCACCTACACTTAACAACTGTTGCGTAAGTTGAAAAAAGCGATTCGAATTATATTTACGAACAAACGTCTGGTTCACAGTCTCGAACAACAAGTTGCACCGCCGCCACAGAAGCCGCTGTTTGTCATTGCTCAGTTAGAAACCTAGGCCGTTCATTGTGTGTCAGCTACACACGCTCGGGCCGTGTTCTACCTAGCAATCAACCAAATGCGAGATTAAACCAATTATTTTTTTGACGTCCAATCGCCGTAACCGTCACCAGCTACACAACAACGTTGTTGACGTTTTTTTTTGGACGGTGATGCAAGTGTCGCACAAATTTTGACGATGCGTACCGTAATTAAGGGGAGGGGTGGTGGTGCAATTCCGAACGCTGCCGCGCAACTGGCGGGTTTTAATTTTGGCTAAAATAAGATCAAACAAACAAACTCCTTATTTAAAGACCAAAACTTGCGTTTTGGCACTTGGCCAAACTATAGAAATACTATGCTGCATTGTCAGCGGGCTATACCACGCCTGCACGTGGTGACCGTGCTCCACCAGCGAAAAAGAGCAGTGTTTGGCACCGATCCAAATTCTATTCTGAACCCTGAAGCTTGGGGGGAGACGTAGCACGGCGTGGCTAAGTTCGTACGTTTTTTTATTATTTGAGTTGAGTGGCGAAATCCAAGTTTCATTAGTAACCCGCAAATATTTAACACCGTGTCACTGCCCATCGGTTCGTTGGTGGGAAGAACAAAGTATAGGGTCCCTGGTGGGGGGCTCTTGTTTCGTAAATTGGCCACAAACATGCAGACCTAGTAGTTACTACTCAAAAGGCTTGAGACACGTCGCAATTCACCACCATTAAATGTACCATCCACTATACTGGCCCTCATTTTTGCAAGCAGCGAAAACAACACAAGAATTAGACACAAGGGGGATTTTACAAGTGGTTTTTGGTTTATTTTTGTCAAATTTCAACCATCATTCAACATATGCATATCGAATTAATGAGGCAGCACAAATGAATACAGAAAGGCGCACGCTCGTCTGGTGACCATTTTAGATTAGACCGACGAAAATGAAGAGACCAGAATAACAAAACATATTGTCGAAGCCATTTTAAAATATTTACAGGGTATTATAGGTCACTTATAGAGCCTATAATGTAATTTTGGCCCATTTTCGTCTTATTGTGGTCTCGGCGCACCGTGAAAAAAGGTGACGAGCGCAAAGCGGGATTGACTGTATTGACGTGTTGCTTGCCTTCGAACCAAGACGACGGCACGTTTTCACGATGTATGAAGAAATATTCAATGTCAAAAAAGCAGTTGGTGTCAAGAAAAGAAACAATCGACACTGTGTACAAGTGTGATGACGGGTAGCCCATTCATGTCAAGTGTAATACTGTTAGTGGCAAAATATGACAGTGATTCCACGTTCAAGTGTCATGTCGTCGTGATGAAATTGTTTCATCGAACTGATGTTTCAAACGGTGCTGTTGAAAAGTGCT
>SCLD01011869.1:0-18910 GCA_004367895.1 Oikopleura longicauda
GTCTAGTGGGTCGCGGTTTTCGTGTTGGCCGTGGTTTCTTGGTTCGTGGAGCGCGTGTGGTTCGCGTTCGTGGTCGTTTTGTAGGCCGCTTACTAAATACAAAAGTTGAGTTTTAATCTTGAAGAAAAGTTACTTACACTCCGCGTTCTTCATTCATTTCATCGAATCGAATCACCGGACCAGATTGCTCAACTGGTGGTTCAACCGTTGTTACTTCGCGATTCGCCATTTCGAGCATTGTTTCCTGATTGTTCAACAAAACATTCTGGACCAGATCCGTCAAACTGCGGCTGCCAAGTAGAGTGCTAATCGCCGCTTCGTCGCCACCATCAGCCATTGCATTCAACTGGTCAATTGAGCCGATCGCATTAATTTCACCATAATCGGCATTGATTTGGTAGTCTTCGTACTCCCGGGGCAGGCCCTCGATCTCATCTGCGCCAACATCGCCATACCAAAATGACGTGTAGTCATCGGCATCGGGGCTTTCAACCAGATTTTCGTCGTAACTGTACAAAACTAAGTCCTCTGGATCCGAATTAACCACAAGTCGATCATAGAGCTTATCTCCGAGATCATTCTGAAGTTTGGGCAGCGACAGCTTCAAATCATCGTCGCTGGCAAGTGGCACAAACTCTTGGGCTGTAACAATCGCATAGTTTGCTATGTACGCTAATTTCATTATTCTGATTATAATACGGCTAGAAAGTTCCCGGTGGTGGCTTTATATAGCCAGTTCCGCCATGAAATCGCGCAAAATGTCACCACAACGTGCTATTGTGATGCTCCTTGTCGCTGGAGCGAAAATTTTGTAACTTTCTAATTTTGACCTTTCTTTTTTGATCATCATCATAAATTACTCAGTGCTGCTTCTGCAGTGCACGATTTCAGCATTTTTATTGTGTCATAAATAATCAGTACGCTCGCGAACTAAATCCTCGTCGTCAGTGTCAAACTCAATTTCTTCACCATTGGCGCTTCCCTCAAAGAAAGTGGCGAGTTCGGGCGGTTTCGGGCAGAGGGCACGCCACTCGCGACAGGTTCGACAATTGACCAGCTCACCTGAGAGGCGATAGCATTCGCGCGGCGCCTTGACGCATTGTCGATTGTTCTGGCGTGGTGCAGGGGTAATGTTTGAGTCAAACGGTTTGCAGCTGATGACGACGAAGTCGTTTTGCGTACAGTTTGACCAGCACTTGCAATTTAATCGTGTCGTCCGTCGCCGGGTCATGCATGCCGAGGGCATTTGACGAAATATCATTTTGCCCGCTAAGTTACCCATCTAACATAACTTTATAACATAACCATATAACATGTCTAATATGACCATCTAACATGTTACTTAATAAGTAAATTACTTAATAAGTAAATTAGTAAATTAATAAGTAAAAATAAAATAAGTAAAAACTTTATACTTATAACTCATAACTTATATACTCATAAGTAATACTTATGTTACATAAGATTATTAATAAAAATATAGTTTGACTTTGACTCACCTGTAAAGTGCTGCCACTGGTAAACCAGCGATGACGTTCATAGCCCATTGCTCGGCACAAATACTCGGCATGCGATGCATCAAAATTGACAGGGCAAATTGTATATCCCTTGCCATTGTAGCTTATCTCTACCCTGCCAATAGACAACAGCTTCAGTGTGTCGTCATTGTTGGAATTAAGCAGGAACCGAAGTGCCGAAACGCATCCAATGATGAAAAGTTTCATTTTCAAGTCAACCAAGGAGAATGGCCGTGTTGTTTTGGTTTTCGTCGTGCTTGAAAATCGATCGTTTAGATGGCACAAATTAATTCTGTCATGATTTAGACAGCCGAAAGAGAAGAGTTAATTAGGTTGACCAGACCCTATTGCTTTTTTTGTCTTTCGTCGTTGATTTTGTGTCACGTAGCAGAATAAGTATCGCATGTGAAGCTCACCGTCTCAACTAATAATTACCACGCTTTTTAAATTGTATGTCAGATCGTCTCGGTTGATTTAGTGGCCATGTGATAAATTTTGTAAAATAGAAAGTGAGTTTTCGGGCCACGACCACCGCGAGACCACTATTATTTTTGTAAAATATTTTATCGCCACACAGTATAACGGTATGAAACTTTTCATGGTGACGTTGTAACTTCTAGGCATTTATAAATAGGTTATCAGTAAAATATAGATACTGTGTGCCCGTTACGCGTATTGTGTCAACTCCAGATTAAGTTATCTCCGTCCAGCATATTTATATTCTTCAGCCTAAACAAACGTTAAAATCAGTGATTTCGTGAACATATACTAATTTGAGTCATCTTTTGCATCTTAGTTTTACGTAAATTTCACCGAACATGTAAAACGCAGTCACATGTACTTTGTCAACATGTAAACGTTGACCACTTTTGTAATAAATGAAGTGTTGCGGTATTCACGAAATTCACAGAGCGCAGCTATTGCGGTGTCAACGTTGGTGATCAGGTTATTATTAACCTCTCTGACTAACCAGAGACTTTCCAAAGAATTTTAATACGCTAAAGAAAAACTCAATTCCTCAATACATCCGTCTAATACATCTGTACGCAAAGGTAGAATTTTTAGTTGAATTTCCAATTACAATAGTAACTGTGCTCAATGATTGCGTCACGTCACAAAAGAATGGTTAATTATAGTCGAAATAAATATATATCGTCAATTTATGAGACGGCGGCAATAATAATTATGAGTGAGAAGCAAGGTAGTAGCTGAGATGGTTTTCAACAAAAAAAAACTTGTTCCTTAGAAGCACCGCAAAGAAAAACGTACTCGATCTTTTTGGTCAATCTTGTCATTTTCTTGATCTACATTGCGCTGTCCTTGGCTGGGTGAGTATATAAAGTTAAACTAGGCCAACTAAGCGGGTACATGAAATTCAAGTGCCTTTACCTTTGCCTACTTTGAACGACAGAAAGAAGAGCAAGAGTGCGAGGACTACAAAGGTATATTTCGCAACCCAAATCAACCATGAACACGTTCAATAGCACGCATGGACTTCGGCGGCTTAGACGAGGCGGTGACGGTTGGCAATGATGAGCTGTAAATAAACTACTACACGAAAGTTTTATTTTCAATCATATTTATTATTTTTGTTTCATATTTGACAAGCAAGTGATGTTATGAAATTCTCAAGATATTTACAGATTTTTTTTAAATCACATATAAAACGCATTACAGCATACCAGCTTTATGTTTTGCAATTGGTTACTTTGTGCAAGTTTTTTGTTTATATAAAGAAGCCAGAGGCTCTCGTTCGTTTTAGTTCTTTTTAAAAGGGACAAAGTTAAAACGAGAGAGACCCCTTATGTGGTGGTGTAGATATAATCATGCGGGCCAGGCGTGTGTGTGTTGAGAGAGGGGGTTGAACGATAATGGTCAAACCTTATTCGTCCAGTTGCGCGTGTGTTGCCCCTTTTCGTAATCACGACCGGATAGGTTATTTCGTAATTCATTTTTTGTTTCGTAACGAAAACGACGACTATGTTCCAGAGCTAAGCTAACATTTTTGGGCATTTTCTTAGCTAGGAAAGCAAGCGGTATTAGA
This sequence comes from Oikopleura longicauda, assembly GCA_004367895.1. NCBI lineage: Eukaryota > Metazoa > Chordata > Appendicularia > Copelata > Oikopleuridae > Oikopleura > Oikopleura longicauda. The sequence continues at coordinate 3,562 of SCLD01011869.1, forward strand.
ATAGCAGTTTTTGGGCAGTATAGATGAAGAAATGTTTGTGTGTTGATATGTATAAATATGTATGTTTACTTGCGACCATGCCATTGAGGTGCACCGCCATATGGATTGTAACCGCCCATTGGCTGGTATGGCATTTGGGGGTAGCCACCCTGGGCATAGCCCTGGCCATATCCCTGGCCATAGGCGGCTCCTGCTCCACCGTAGGCACCACCGCCGCCGCCGTGGGTTTGTTGCCCCTCGCAATTGCACGACTGTTGTGAATTGGACGGGCAAGTGTCGTCACAGGCGACGGTGTGTTTCTTCAAACAGATTGAGGCGGTGCCGCGTCTAAAGAAAAAAGAGATGAGAAGACTGAAACAATACAAGAAAGCTTACTTGGCTAGACGTCCATCTGACTCGCCATTTGATCGTGCCCAAATGTATCCGTCTGAACGTTTGTTCTTGTTCTGGGGTCGAATGCAAACGCGATAGCCGCGCGAAATCTGCAGCATTTTTGTCTCGCCCTCCTTCTTGGTCAAAGCGACACCCTTCTTGCCCGGTGAACCACCGCCGCCGCCAGCCGATTTCAAATTGGCGCGAGGGGCACCACCAGCCGGGGCAGAGTTGAATGCTTTCGAGCGGATTTGCCCGCTTGGCGCGGCATTGCTAATGCGACTGGGTCGGGCGGCGCCCATCAAAGCAGCTGGTTTGGTCGGTTCGTTGTAAATACTGAATCGGCGTGGCTGATTGACCATTGGATCGTCTTGGTGGAGTGATTGAGTCTGGGCACGGAAACCGCGTCCCGAGCGTCTTGTGCGTCCGTTCTTTGCGTCGGACATTGCCGCCAATCCCCACATTGGTTTGTTGCTTGATTTGACATTTGGCGGGTCGAAGCGGCAGCTTGCAATGTTTTCCAGCTCTTGACGTGAGAATTCACCCCCGTTACGACCCGTATCGGTGACATAGCTGAGCCCGGTTTTGCATGCGATTTGACGCGCTTGACCCTCGACAAAGGTCATGTTGGCGAAGAAGCCGGTGTTCATCGCAAACCCGCGCATGTTTCGCACGCGGAGTAACGTTGCCGAGATGTGGTCCAAGTGGTCTTCGTCGTCAAGATAGTACGGATCGCCCGCGTCAAGATACACCCATGATTTCTGAGAAAAGCGATCATGAAAAAGGCCGGAAAATTCAGAAAGAATCTCACCTGGAGCTGGTTGACAACTTTTTGTGCTCGTTGGATAAACTCATCGAGATAAATGTTATTGTCATACTCGTACTGCTTGTTTTGAACTTCGGTTCCATGATAACAAGGGATGGAATATTCTTCAGTTTCTAAAAATAGGGCAAAGTTAACAGTGAGTTCCCCTAGCGATTAATCAGGTAAGCTATTGGGTAAACACACAAACGGCCTAAGGGTTTGAAACTATTCTAAATGATAAAAATAACTCCGATTGATCACCAGTTCGGTTAAGTATCCGTTTTGGGCGAATTTTCAATCAATCAAAAGTCTGCCATATAAGTACTACTGTCAAGAAGAAATTTTTACATCCAAGTGGCGTAGTGGGCCACTTTTTAGAAGCAAATAGAAAGTGCGAACGTGAGATGTAGCTTAAGGGGTACGTTTGGTAAGAAACCATACAGATAGCTTATAATCTAGTCGGATGGATAGAGTGTCTCACTTGTCACCGATTGATCATACGAGAGTACTTTCGGCCACGTCCTTAATTCGACAAGTGGTCTTATCAAAAGTTATATTTAAGGCGGCGCAAAAGAAACTTTCCAAGTTGTTTTTTCCTCCTGATGCAAATCGCGTTTAGATTGCCCGGTATTTGACACCTCTCCCGCGGTACGAGTAATTACTTAACACACACTTGACCGTATGCGTATAGATAACCAGTCATCTCAACATCATTGGCGAATTTGGCAAAGACTGACGTGTTGGCCGTTTTGCCTATCCCTGTCATCATTTGCATAATTGACTGGGACATTTTACTAGGTCGAGGCCATAATTAGGTCATTGCTTGGCTGGCTAGTTTAGACTGGGAAATGCTTTTGATTTGTTGTGTCAATACGGTTTATGAATTGGCCGTAAACATTGTGTTGGCTATGAAGGGACAGGTCAGAACCATCGAGAGGTAACTTATGTTCAGTATGGAACTGCTGAGCCATTAAACTGGCTTGGGCACTGTGTTGTGATACGTGTGTTTGAAACCACACAGCGATAACACTGTGTGTGTGAGCACTTCAGTAAGCGATGAATCAGTTAAGTATGTGTGTTCTATTTTGACGCTGAAACGTCGTAATCGCCCGCTAAGTGCGATAAACCGGAAGAAAAACTGAACATGGTTTTTGAGTCTGGACTAGGGTGAGTCCCCGCACTCCGCAACGTTGCATTTACCTTGATTAGAGCCTCGAGCGTGGCATCGTACTCCTCCCAGCTCTGGTGAATCGATTCATCGTCAAACGAAATAATCTCGTTCTGCTCGCCAAACAGCCGCAGACCAGCCGGGCGCATGTTAATAATGAACGTGGGGATCTCGTCCAAGCAGGCCAATACGCGCGCCTTTTTGATTGCCGCCTGTTTGTTTGATGTTGTCCAAAGTTCGATTCGATCCGACCCTACCCACGAGAGTAAGCGCCCAAATATTCGCTTAGCATAATTGGTTCTCCGTGTGGACCGCAAAAGGACACTGTGTGCTTTCAAACTATACTGTTTCTACCCTTTTGTTCATCTTTCATAATAGATCGAAAAAAAGTGATGACAAGCGGAAAACCCCCAAGACATGCAAGTTCTAATTAGCGGTGAAATTAGCATGAACCCTTTTTCAAGCCTCGCTGGTGAGAATAAATGCGAATTTTTTATCCACACCACGTAATATCGACATCCCTAAATTATTGCCTTGCTCGTCGATTCGTGTTAACTCCATTTTTTGCCAGTGTTCAACCAAGATTACTAACGACGTCTCTTCTAAAATGGAGCAGTCAGTTTAGCGCTATGTGTGTCCCTGTCGAGCGTATGCTCGCTCAAATCGTATTTGCGCCGTGAGAAAAGGTTATTTCGATAAGTTCTCGTCAAAGAGACCAAGTGCGGGGATGAGAGTGTGTTAAACATTGGTAAAAAAGTATGGACAACATCGTTCCTCGTCGGTCGGGGCGCCCGTCAACCACAATGCAGATTTTTGAATGCCGTCCGGCATGCTTTAGTGTTTGGCTTGATACTTGTTTTTCTTGACTTTTTTAGAATTATGTTCTAAATGCGAATTATTTTCTAGGTACTTCTAGATAAAGGCACCATATCACTGGCGAACGTAGTAATCTAACACACGTTATCGGCCCCAAGCGCATGGAGTGGTGAGTGTGTGAGTCCGATCACGTTCAAAAATTTGGTGACTGATGATTTTGAACGGTGGCGAGACATTTATAAATTTGATCAAAATTTTGGGTCTAAATGTCATCTATCAAGCCCCATGCCCATTCCATCCGCTGAAAATGGCAATGTCACTCTTGCCCAGCTTCGCCGTGTACTTGCCGCCACACTTATCCAGGATCTGCTCATCCGACAAGTCGCGCAATGCCGGTGTCGTCGTGGTGGTGACGGTAGTCGATGTTTTTAACCATTCCTGATGCGCCGCCTCGGCCTTCTTGGTGTTGACGACATAGGCGATTGAGACGCATATACCGATTAGAATGCACAGGACCATTGTCAGGAAACACTTTTTCGGCAACGGAGGCTTGTCATTGACTGGTGTCGCTGGGTAGGGCGGGGGTGGAACATCTGGTTCCTCGACAACGCCCGCCTCGGCAGCTTTCTTTGCATGGGCTGCGTCCATTTCTGTCTGTTTTTGGCGTCACGAATGATGTTAAGGCGGGTCAAGGCTTATTGTTAGTATAAATTACGCTTATAAGTGAGAAAGTAAGGGACATTCTTCCATTTAGAAGCAACAAAGGTTATGTATAACTTATGACGACACCAAACCAACCACTTATACACCAGAAGTGCCAAACTGGACACATTTAGACTCTCATATAACGAAACCGCGACAAAGCATGACCAGATTTTATTCTTGGTTTCATATTATTTTATGCTGATACAAATTGCTATTAATAATAAAGCTGTCTTGGTGGTGGTCGAAAACGGTCTTAGAGGCCGCTATTCTGACAAATATAAATTGTCAGTCCCAGGGCTTAATTCGCTGGCGGTGGTGGTGTTTATTAACATTCCACGGAACTAAAACGCGGCACTCTTAACAGTGCAGCAGCAGCAGCAGCATCAGCATCGGGAAAAATCCACAAGATGTAGATTATGTTAACCAAAAACTTCATCATCACAGAAACCATAAACCAATAAGCCAACCTTTGTGAACAACACAGTGAGTAGACAACGTCTGTCGACGAGTCTGTCCGAACTGTACTCTTCCAACTACTACTGTATAAAACAACATAATGCGTTTAAATTTAATATGCTTGTATTGAGTCATAATCCGAACGGGCTACTGGTACAAGCCGATGTTTTTAATGGTAACAAAAGCCAACTCACTTTAGAAGCTGCAGTCCGGCTTGACCTTGACAAGCTTGCAATTCACTCAATCAAGTAAAGGAGACACGTTTTGTTGAAAAGTGATCTATTGCTGCAGTGCAATTATCTTATTGAATTTAGCACCCGTCCGCTGAAGGAGCCACAAGCCGTCAATTTTACGTTTACGTTCATCGAAAAAACTAACAATTTCATCCCTTTCTACAACTCTAAACCGCCTTAAATATCTGTGTTCGGCAGTAAAGAATGGCCAGTACCACTGCTCGAAGAATTTTAAGTGGTCATCACGATGGTATTCTTGCGTCAAATTGATCAGGAATCAATTCATCCTGATCGTGGGCAGATTTTATCTGTGTTTCTTGCGTTATGTTACTCAGTGGTATGTCAAACCAGTGGTTTAACCAAAAAAATCAACTGTACGATTACGGCGCTAATCGTCAAGGCGATTAAACTGGTTTCGTTACACACGTTTCTTGGCTTGTGTCACTCATACTGCTTGGGTATAATCAAAAATTCATGTCTCAGCAAATGTAAAAATACGCCACGTTCCACTAAGTGACGGGAGTACGTTTTTAGATGTCCCTCCAGCCATGATCGTATTTCCAACCAGATCTTGTTTCTTCACAATATTAAACTTCTAATCCCAACAGCTCATTTTAGAACTGGCTTAATCCTTCTATAATTACGTTCATTATCATGCCGACACAAAAGGGTACATGTTCGTGACGGGTTCCTGTTGTTTCTTGTGTATTTCGTTTCTCTGTTTTCGTGTTTGGTTTACTTCTTTTTTCGAGTTCTCTTTTTTAGTATTTAGTTTTTTAAAATTTTATTATTGAACAAAGTTCCCAATATTTTTTGACATATAAAAAGGGTATAAAGGGTAGGCCTAGTTCAAATGTGGTGTGTGCGTGCGTGCAGTGTAGTTGAGCAGTTGATCATGCTCCCCTGATGATGGTGGTGGAGGATTTTTTCTCAATTTCGTTCAACAGCCTATGCGATGAGCGTGATGCACCACGGGCACCACCACCACCCGGCCCCTCGCATGCGAGTAGTCAAGTAGTTTTTTGTTCGCGTTTTCGTTTTTTATCGCTTAAAACAACTATCTCGATGCACACTCCGGCATGTATGAAGGGCGGTTGAGAGAGGGAGAGTACTCAAATGCAGAGTCCCTCTCCGCGGTGGTCTAGTATAATTGTGCGCACGACAGGCACTGCCCTGTCTCTCACGCCAATGTTAACTCCACCTTCGTTTCTGATTCATATATGACGTCGATACCACCAATACTCGACAGGCACACACGGGTCCTTAAGAGCAACGTTTCAACACCAACGAACAAAAAGGACCAATCAGACGTCGCTGTCCAATTAGCTTCTAATTTCTATGCTTTAAAATATTTCGTGAAGTTATTGTAGATGAAGAAGGTGATACGCAAATAAAATCTCAATGCATCCGGCATAACATCCTGTGCATTACCAAACGTCACTACCAAGACGTGTTTTACACACATAAGCATATATTTTACGCATAAACACCAAATAATTTCACGTGTGCCCACCTTTTTATCTTCTATTTGAATAACTGCGGTGTGCACCGGCTGGTTGGTGCCTGGTTGATTCTTTTATTCACGTAAAAAGTAACTAGACCAAAACCATCTCTCGTCGCCCATATAATTAGCGTTGACCCCGCATGGTGACACTCAAAAAGTGGGTACTACTACAACTACTACCAGTTAAAAAGGTGAGTCAGGTTTAGCTTGAAAATTGTGCTACCGTGAACACATTTTGACAGCTTTCCATAACAGACCTATCATTAAACTTCCGTGTATACTTTCACCAATCAGCTAATTTTCAGCGGTTTTTAAGTGAGACCCCGCTGGTCTTATTTTCATGGAACGTTTTCAAAAATAAAATGCTGCACTGGCAGCAGTTATTATGACTTGTTGACGATTCCTCAATTCGGTTGAGCCTTTCACTATGACGCCCTTCATTATGATCGTAAGTGGGCGCTTATCATTGACACGGTCATCTCTTTTTTTCGACAAGACCGTTAGTAGGGATTTGGCGTCTTTCACACATCAATCGGCCCTTGTCTAATCTAAACATTGGGTCGAGCGGCTCAGAATTCGAAAAACGTTAGTGGCGAACACCGTTATTGCTTGCATAAGTTGACCACTGAGTGGGGCTAGGAACCCACTGGAGATGCGTTTATTTTTCTCGGGCAAGTGGATATCCCCTTCATGATCATTATGATGAAATTGAAAAGTTACGCCAGCCACGAATACTTGGCGTTAATTCGCCAAGTTAAGATTCTTAGTCTACTTTGTAATTAAAACATCCAGCTAACATTCTCTAAGCGCAAGCTATGCGCTGTTGCGTTATTTTGGTTGGTAAAGTGCAGCAAGGCTATTCAGGTCAAATTACGGTTAGAAATAGAAATGCTGAGTCGTTATTATAAAACTAAATTGTTATTGTTGAAGTACAAACTGTATACTGCGTTTTTGCGTCTGGAATCTTGCCGTACTGTCATATTTGAGTCAAAATTGTGTAAACGTTGTGGCTATACAGTACATACTCTTGATAACATTGGCTCTGTAATTCATCACGCACCTAAGAGTGCGGAAAAGTAACCACTTTCTCACGGGACACTTTACAGTATTGCGTTGAGTTTTTTATTACGTTTTATAATCAAGTGTCAAGGCATTTATCCGAATTGATAACTGCTGCCAGTGTTGCTGCTGCCCGACATCAAATAGTTTTTAATTAACCGAATCATTTCCTCTTCGCGTCGCAACTCGTCAGGATGAACGCGATTCACATGATTTATCAGGACAGAGCCATACTTGAACCGGAGTGAGCAATACTCGCACTTTAGTGGGCGTTGATTGCACATGTCAACTTTGAAGACGTCTTTCGCCGTTTCTCTACTTGTCCACAGACTCCCCTACTCCCTAAGTCGGAACACGCATGATATACGAATATCCAAGATATACGAATTATATACCCGCTACTTACATAACATAGAATCAAACGATGATGTGTCTGGCGCTCGGAGCGGGGAGCATTCAAAACTACTACTAGTACGCTGTTTCCTTCGTTAAATCCTAGTATCTTTTTCCTCTGAAACACCACTCTAATAACGGTTTATCTTTTATCACAGCCACCACCGCGCATCTTATGTTCTTCTAAAATGGGGATTTTACTAATAAAGGTAATGAGTGTGATGGCGAAGGGGATGGGGCCCACTTGTAAAACATCGGCTTATTTCGTATTAGAGACATACACCCAGTCCGTGTGCCGATTAAAGGGATTGTGTTGCAATACATGTTGGTACCAATTTGACGTGTGTTTGTTTTCTAACGGGGCGAAGTGTGAAATATATGTGGAACGGAGTATTTCGTAAGACTGTCCTAATGGAGTGTATTTATAGCGTCAGACGTGTTTGAAATTATGGTTCCTTTCTTATCTCCGTCAGTAACACAGCAGTGATTAAATTAAACTGCACTAAAGTGTTCTAAAGAACGCGTGGGAACTGTCATTAGAAAACATAACATTTGTTTTTTGTGATATGCCATGGACCATGGTCGGCCGCTCTTCAGGAAACCTGTTTGGATGTTTTCGTTTTGACGAGAGCGTGATTTGAACAAACGTTCGCCGTTTCCCCTCCACCCGCTCAGCTCAGCAGCAGCATGCATTCTTGGTTGAGCCTGAAATGAAGACGACATGCCGATCAGATGAAAGTCTGGCGCAGTCAGCGTAATCGAGTTCAAAAGTTCGTTTTCTGATGATAATTAATTTATGCCTGCTTTGGTTGCATGAGTAAAGTGAACCCGACAAGATGGGCCAATAGCTTACGGATTAGTGACGCGCAGTGTTTGAGTGGTGATTGGATGTCGTTTACTTGGATATCGTATCTAACTTTGCCCAATCCGGCTGCGCACGTTATTTTCGTATTTTCAGTCACAATATATATGGGCAAACTCATTGAGCAAGGGAACATAAGGCGACTGATGCATGGAAACATGGTTTAAAAGCATCTAAAAGGTGCTTAGTGATTAGCTTGTTTACGTTCTTGTAGAGTGAAGTACACATACATACTGTGGCGGTAGAAGTGACACTAGAAGTGACGGTGACACATGGCCCAAAAGTGTTAGATTCACCATGATCGTGTCACTCTTGACGCAGTCTCTGTTTCGTTGCATAATTGTACGCTTGCAACGGTGTCGCTTCTTGCATTTAGAATAACGTCTTTATATGAGGAAGTCGAATGGAGCAGTACATGCCTCGTCAGGATGCCACTTTGGTGGTGAACTCCATCCAAAGTAGTCGAACATGCCGACCACACCTCGCTATGCACTCAGTAACACGGCCTTGTAGGCAAAATAATGTCAACTTGTTTTAAAGTTTGGAAATGACAGAGTAGTAATTAGGCCGATGTCGAATGTGGGACGTCTAGTAGTCAGATTTTTAAAACATTTATAATTTGTGCCATATTGCATAAGGTAAATTATGTATGCAATTTATTTTGAGTTACGGTAACAATTTTAATATCACGTCAGTAAAAAGGAAGTTCATCTTATTTGTGATCGATGATCCCTTGTCGCTCAACTTAATGTGTCGAATCCAGCAATCCGCGACAATGGGCTTGTGTGACTTCTCCAGGTCAACCGTTGATTAACACTACTTAAAAACTGACTGGAGAACTTAAACCGACATTGATTAAACTGACTGTACAAAAGGGAAGACAATAAAGAAGACGCAAAGCTGTTCACCTTGCCCCGTGTCCTTCTCCGGCAATAATGACTGCTAAAAGCATGATTATTGCCCTTGATAATCAGACTTTCTGGGTTGTTGACTGCGGCTCTTTGCATAATCAATACACGGGATATTCAGTGCTCCAGAGAAGTATTAATTAACAGAACTGTGCTGTTGATATCTATTTGATATTCAATGGCAACTGATTTATAAATAATAAATAAATTAACACAATGTAGTGCTAAGAAATATCTCGTATTGTGAAAATGCAATTAGCGTAAATGGCGAATCAATAAGGAGTAAGACGTAAGCCCCACAGTAATCTGTGTAAAACTCACAGGGTGTAAGTGATAAATGCGGACAAGGCAACGAGACGAAAGACAAAGAGAGCGAACGAGTGAGCTGGTGCTACTGATGGTGTCGCCCCATCTACATCCTCCTATCTTTCGTCCCTGTGTGTGTATCACGCTATAGTATACAATAGAGTCAGACGAATCTGAGGTGGCTACAATATCATCAGAGAGCGCATATCAATTTCGATTATCCACTACTTTTTGTTACAATAATTAGAAGAATGAGCCAAAGAAGAGCACAATGAACACAACAAGTGATTCTGATGCTGATACCATTTCCATCTTCCTGCAGGACGCTGATTTAGGACAGCATTAGTTCCACTGAGCTAATTAAGTTAGAAGTTAAGCTAAGGTGAACTTACTAAGGCGTTTACTTAGAAGGGGGCGATTTCTTCAATGACATTTCACAAGTGTCAATCACAACTACATTGTTGATATGTTTTTACGCCTTGGTCATGGTCCTCGGCATTGTCGGCAATTTGGTCGTCATAATTGTGCTCACTGTCTCATTCAAGGAATGTGTATTCTCATGTATTCAGCGACGAGTAGCTGAAGAACATATGGAATACTTATTGAAAAGAAGGACATCCTATCAAAGCCATCTGCCCTGTATGTCATTCATATGGGAGCCGTATAAGTTCAATTATAACCCCTCTCATTCTTTGAAACCTAATAATCAAAAAACTGAAAGTCATACGGGTCTAAAGCTCTGGCCGATTTGTTATTCCTGTTTCACCTTCCCTTGACAATGAGCATTCATTATTGGGATCACTTTCGATTTGGGTGGCTCCTGTGTCTTACAAGCTGCGGGGTAAGATATATATATTATTTTATGATTTATTCATCTCATTTGTACACCAAATACATGCATTTAATTTTTTGGGTACATAACGGTTTACTTAAGATAAAATACGTCCATCTCTTTGTCTCATTATTTATGATTTTGCTGATGGCTCTAGGTCATTATGGGTCTTTTCTAATTTGTCATAGGCCGATAAAAATTTGAAAATAGAAAAAAACTCACAAAAAAGATCGATTTATCGTCGTCGTACAAAGAGGTTGGTTACAACGGCTAAAAGGCTACCGCAATTCGCCGATCGTCATTAATACGGTACGCATTGTTCGATTTTATTGGACTGTTCCAAAAAGTTGTTAAATTTGAAGGCATGTCTATTCGCGTGGTTCATTTCCTTCACGGCTGTACTGCCCCTGATCAAAATGATCGACTTCAACCCAAACGCTCAGGTTTGTCGAATCCTGTGGGATGATGAAAATGCGCCGGGTAATTGCATCTCAAAGTCGGCCTAATCCACCAAGATGCTGCTTTAGAGTGCGAAGCGGCGGTTAATTACACGGTTTATGATGGTGAAGCCGAGGTTCAAAGTCAGGGCGGGCCCGTGAACGAATGCTCGTGTCAAATGTCGATAAACTATAAAGTCTTTGTTGGGACGATGTTCGTCGCTGGTTATCTCCTTCCGACTATCAGCTTCATAATGTCATACACAAGTGTACTCGTTATTCTCCAGCGAAGTAAACTAGCGCTACAAAAGACGCAAACAGTGAAGCAACCGAGCAATGTGAACAACAGAACGGTGACAATGATCATCAGTCTCATGATCGTCTTCATCGCCTGCTACTCACCGTTTCAGCTCTATCATCTGTTGCGTATGGCCGACATTTACTTATCCAATGACGCGTGTCGTTATTTTAAGCTAATAAGCGAAACGTAAGTGACGAACCATAGTGAACCCGTCACGAACCAACATGTTGACATAGACTCGTGTGGCTGCTGCCAATGTTGAACCCAGTATTTTATTCATTCTTCGCCTATGATTTTCGCAAACGATTCGGTCGAATCGTCAACATGATCACGTGTTGTAAGTCTAAAAGCACCGAGTCACGACGAACCAGTGATTCGAAGGCCAAAGAGTTTGTGTGTTCACTATTATAACCGATGCTCACTCTATATCGTCGTTGCCTATCAACTATAACAACTCTAAGCAGACCAAACTAAACAGGGATTGCTCTCGGTACGGACAGCTGAGTGCGATGTAAGTATATGTAAGTGTACCACCGAAATCACATCTTTAGTTTTGATTCAAAAGCTTCATAATTATGTATTATAGACTTAGATTAACACTACTCACTTCACAGCCCACTTATTCTGGCATTTTAGCCCGCCTCCGAGGTGACGATGTCAGTAAGCTTGATTTGATTCAAATGGCACCACCGCCACCAACACTACATCCACCGCCTCATTCGCCGACACCGCCGAGAAAAATGTACTTAGACGTAAAACAATCCATCCACACGTACAATTCTAATCACTGAAAACTATCCGATTCTGAAAATAGAAAATTGTTCATCTACAATGAGTGACTCGAAACTGAAGAACCATAATGCAAATTACAGCATTCTTTATCTAAATGACCGATGTCGATAAAATAATTTCAGCAGGCCTACACTCTGTTGCACGAGTTATCATCTTGTGTCTCAATTTTTTCACCTGTTACATTCACCTTACGCGCGTCTCAATTCCGGGTTAGGGGTTTTACTGACATGAACTCCAGCCAACCGAGAAGCGGGACAAGTTCATATTTTACATTCGACAAAAATGGCATCCTATTAATAATTATAATCTGTCATCTGTAGCACTGCGTATAAATTTACAATCAAGTCGTTCATGTCAGAGCAAATGAAGCAATGGTTTTACTTGATTAGTTACTCGACGAGAACAAGTCAGTGCATAATGTCAAATCCACATACCATTGATGTCTACTCCGTGAGTCTAGTTCAATTCGGGTATTCTATTGACTGGTTCAATGGTTTAATGAAGCAGTAAAAATATTCTGGCCATATTGACCGTGAACCGTACCGTTCATAAGATGGTGTTGACGTAACAATGACCGAAAATGACATGACGCAAGCCGCATCGTCCTTTTAAGTTTAATTTTGCCCAGCTGACCACCTCGCCCCAGTTTTAAAGCTTGGTAACTAGTAGTAAACGAGTGCGTTATAAACTAATCGCATCCGTTATTGCCAAGCGTTATCTGGTGCATCTTTAACTTTTACAAGTGTGATAAGTATACACCCGAATGGAATCGTATGGGGTAATTCCTCAAAGGAAATCATTAACACTTACCACCCACGCCTCTCCCAGTGCCTTTTCGCTGGTGCTCGACCCCAGGTACGTACACACACTCGCCAATTCTGGATAATGTACACATACTATCAGCATTTTTCGTAACATGCACTTTCCCTTTCCACTGAGTTGACTTAGTGTTTACACTCCGCGTTCTCATTTGCTCCTACACGACGGGCGACAAGAGTGTGCACAACTGCCAAACATAGTCTGAGACAGTATGATCATCTAAAGAGAGCTACAATGACGATATGAAGCACTTGCTGCCGATATTACCTTTACTGACGGGTAAGTCGGTTTGGTGCGTTTTTTATCCTGTTTTCAGCCGGCTACTATTTCACCTTCAATGATGTCAACGACGAAAATTTAATATGCCCAGAGAATCCCGAATACGGCTTGGACGCCGCCGAGATAATTCAGTGTTCACCTACCTATACTAACGATTCCGTTCGCAATGTCGCCTTCTATTTGATTACCGAAGGAATTTGAGTTCATTCTAGAGTAAATTCATGTGTAACATGACAAATCATAAACTTGATAAAGAACTGCCAAACTCATGTTACTACACAACCCGGTTTGCACTCGAAAGTCAAATCAATGAGGCAATTGGTTTGGTGAAAGAAGAATTTGACATAACAATCAAGCCAACGTACTTGAACGATGGTTGTTCCTCATCCGAATCACTCAATACGGCGATTCAGAGGTACTTATTTGAATTTATTCGTTTTTTAACGACATTGTAAATCTATGTAACAATTTTGCGGTCAACTTTGTCGCCCCTGCCTTGACTTTCACTAAAAATGTTAAATCACTTAAAACGTCGCTCTTTGTGCCGTAGTACGTCATTTATTTGCCCATCTGGACGCCATTTTTAGCCATATGACGGACGATGAGGACGATAAACCAAACTGTTTTGACATGCAAATTGGGTTGACATGTGACAAGGCGTTTGAGCGGACGAACGTGATTTTTAAATCATGGAACACGCCAATCATCGCGCCCTACGTTCGAAATCATATGCACGCGGATCGTTTTGCGCAGAATGGCAACGGGGACTACACGAATGCGCATAGTTTAGCGATTCGAACGGGGCTGCATGCAAATACCGCGATTGATTACATTGACAATCTCTTCAAGTACTTTAAGGACATGTCGGAAGCAGGAAACGTGGGCGTCACTATCGCTACTTATTAGCCATTAACAATAATTTATCGCTACCCCACCATGATAAGTCAACAAGGATCAATGGGATCGGGCGGCGGTCATTGCACCAGAGCGTTCGGAACATGGCTTGGCCCAGTCGACCCAGTACAGTGGCGATTGTCGCCCATTGCTCGGGAAGCTGCAAAACTCGCAAACAATGACATTTAAATTTTCATCTCAACAGTATGTGAGTGACGATGATGTCCTCCGTGGAATGGATCAGCTACTGCAAACGATTCACGATTTTACACGTGTCCAGTTATGGTGCTGCAAAGAAAGTGTTTTTATCCAGGCGATGAAGCGCTTTCACGAAATGTACCCGAAAGAAATCGCCAAGTACGAATGGGCCATTTTTTACTTTGGGACACTTGGCTTAAATTTTTTAATTTGACAAATATTTATTCGACCTTGGTCACATTTTTGCCAAGCCGCGATAAAATAGATCCTTACGTCAACTACGCAGGCTCAAACAAAATCAGCGCCGCCCTTGCCGACTTCTCACCGCAACTGACCGAACAGATGAAGGTCATCTCGATGAAGAATATCAACACATCATACTACTCGTCAAGTAACAAAAGCTGTAGCGCAACTGATGAAGAGCAAGAACGGAATGAAATTGGATCATCATATGCAGATGCCATTTACCTCTATGCCAGTGCATTAGCAAGCAAAAACTATTCTCAAGGTGAACCACAGTCGTTCATGAAATCGATGCAAAATCAGAGTTTGACGTATTCAACGACACAAAGAGCTCGTCGTATAATGATGGATAAGAATGGCGATCAGACTGTTCAGTTCGAGTTATTCTGCTTGAAAAGTCAGCTGTGGCAGCCCTGTCTCAATACTGATCTTTACCATAATCCTGACAATTCAATTGGCCAACATCTTGGCAGTCAATATGACTCTTTGTCTCAAGCCGAGCTGCATATCTGGCCCGGGGGTATTCCAGAGCGCGAACCCAAGTGTGATTATGACCGCGCCTCGTGTCTCGGAGACACGGACATGGCACTGTGGGAGTTTAGCGTCATTTTAGTTGCTTCACTATGCATTCTTGTCTTCTTTTTTGGCGTTTTTGTAGGCATGGTGTTTATAAATCATTTTTCAAAATTTTTTTAAAAATATCATTTTTGTTTATTCACAAAAAAACACAACACAGCATGTGTCAGATCGCGGGCTCGTCGTCGACAGATTGAGCGGCTTGAGTGGCTCATTCCCGAAGATAAACTCCGGCTCAAGAGTGTCTACCAGACAATGGCTTCGGCATCACGCGTCTCGAGCTATCATGGTGGATCTGGAAATGGCGGACGTCTCACTAGTATGATTGGCAGTAACTTAGCCTCATTTCCATCATCACGACGATCAACTTATCTCAGGCGAACCGGGTTTA
>SCLD01011979.1:0-18874 GCA_004367895.1 Oikopleura longicauda
TGGTGGCATTGGTTTTCACGTAAAATGATCATGTGACGTAAAAATTACGTAATTTATCTTCAAATTCATGATTTTCACGTTTTTAACCTATGTCGGGAGTTGGAGGGACTGTGATTTCTTTTTAAATCTTGTGATTTCTTTTTGAATAAAGCAAAGAATCGAGTTTACTGAAATCTCAGTGTCCGCTTCGCGGACACTCTAACCGTAACACTGTTACGACCGATTACTTACGAGTCGTTACTGACGACTCTTAAGCTTATTTGTATAACAAGTGTTATCCTAGAACTCACGAGCCTAAGAGTGTCAGTTCATCACCGGTCTAGCCCGCAGTCTATATAAAAATAATATTGGTATTTCAAATTCGTAATTAACCACTCTGGGCTGTAGTTCAGATCTTGACGTCGGTTTAGTTGTTTTTATGGCGGTAATGTAAAACTGTCATCATGACCACTCTATGGTATAAATAATGAGACAATATAGTAATTATTTTCATCACAATTTTCACAATTTATTTTCCAAATAAATCTTGTTAGATTGTTGAAATACCCATCAAACATTTTTTCTGGTATCCTGAATTCGTTAATATCAAAATTAATAATAATATAATAATAATGAAGAGAAATATCATTAGAAGAAAAACTGGAACATTGAAAAATGATGGATATTCAAAAGGAATGTTCAGAACACATATACAGTTAGATGGATTTGAACTTAATGACCGTCTGAATATGACCAAGAAAAAGGATGTAAGTCTTTTCGATTAACGGATCTTTTTCGAATAAAACGATGAAACTTTTATTCGAGTCAATTTTTGTTTGGATTTTGAGCCATTTCAGAATTTTTGGACTTGAATGTGTGCGCTCCATGGAAAAACATGATCGCTTAACCATTTTTTCCACTACACAACCTTTTTTATTAACAGAATTAAATGTAAAAGGATTTACAGGTGAGTTCAGTAATGGAAGAAGTTTACGCATTGGCTCATACTAGATTTTTTTTCCTCGAAATGGATTAAACTTTAGGTCTATCTGAAGCTACAAACCTTTTTAATATATAATATATATAAGCGCAGGGTATTTGAGTTCAAAATTAATCTAAACTGGTGTCAATAATTCAAATGTATTGTTTCGCATAAATTCAATTTCGATATATTGCAATATGTGAATTGCAATTTATATCAAGAGATTTCCTTATCGGAAACTGATCCTGATGTTAGTTTGGGCCAAGAATAAGATTTTGACCAGATTTTAAAAGATGAGAATGAAAGTTCAGCCAAGGCAGTCTTCGAGACAAACCAAGGTGAGTTGAACTCAGAATAATTAAGAAATATTATATTTCATGACCCATGGAGACTTTATGGTCAGCCTTGAACGAGAAGTCTGGGAAATATGCCAAATGTAAAAAGATAAGCTCCTGTCGAGAACTTCGGATAAATCTGTTGCAACCCCCTATATTTTGGATGAACTTTCGCTCGCCTAAGAAAAGAATAATAAATTAAGGAATGCAGAACGAGTGCAGAATGAATCAACATATTTTTTTTCAATTCAGAAGTAATAATGGGACCCGTAATATCAGTCGATCTGCGAGCTTCAATAATGCTGCTAACGATTACTCTGAGGTAAAATATCGTAGTACGGGGCTAACTATTTTTTTTACAAAAAGGATGTAATCACGTGATGTCATATGCATTAAGTTTAAATTTGTTTTTCTCTCCGAAATATTGATCACATGATTTTTTCAAATTTGTGACACTTTTCTTACTTCGAAAGTTAAATTTGTGACAGAATTCGAACCATTTAATTTCCCCATACTTTCACTTCAAATTACTTCGCAACTTTTAAAAATTAAATCTAGTTAAAAGTGAACGGTCCATGGTAAAACGAGATTGTTGTTGACATTTCTCTTTGTAAAATTAGTTTCATAAGACCTTTCTAATAGACCATGTGATCATTTAGCCTATGGAATCCATAGTATGGATTACGAACAATCACTTCGGCCCACAGTCTTCAGCATTTATTTGTAAAAATTCATAATAAAAGTTGAATATGGCGTTCGCCTTATACATTTTATATACAGATGATTTATTGAGTTTGCTCACCCACAGTTTCAGAGACCATGTGAAGTTCACATTGTGAAGTCAACGGATGCTCTGAACTTTCGATTTAAACCTTTTCATTCTCAAATATTAAGATTCTTAAGCACTGCTTCCAAAAAATGTACTTTTTGATGAGTTAATCAGGTTTTCAATTGAGTAAATTAAACTTTAAAAAATGTGTATTTAATACTTTTGGGGGTTGATTAAAAATTCAGAAACCCAAAAGAGGTTTAGCAGGTGAAACGGTTGAAGAGAGACTTAGCCATACTTTGGTCGATTTCTAATACCGAGTTCTAATAGAACTTACAAAAGAGAACTAATATCCAATAACTAAAGGATGGTTTCAACTTGAAACTTTCAAGTCCTGGTACTTTCCTTGAAATAAACCTCAAAGTAGCCTGTTAGGTCTCCAATTTATATTCAGTGGTCTAGTAGATGATCATCAGTGATGCATATTATCTGATATAATATGATTCATGATATAATGTCACATTATTGATATCATTGATATGCTGTAAATAATAACCGGTTTTGAAGTGAGTAAAATGAGCCTATCAAAGAATCATAAAAATTATTTAACAGAACGGTTGAAAAAATAACTGTTTCCTCTGACCAAAATTATGTCACACAAAATATTTCACATGAGTTCGAATTGAATTTCAAAATACATACTAAATTGTTAATTCAATTTCCAATGTTGATGTGCCCTAAACATACTAATCGGATAATTTTTCGGTTATCAGCTTTATTTTTCATTCAACACGGCCGTGCACGGCTCAAGATTTGAAATAACATAGAAACAAAATTCTTTATTATATGGGCCATTTAATATGGAACAAATTCATGCACCGAATTTAAATGATGCATATACCATAATTCGTTTTGACAGATATTCATTTTTAAGTCAAAACATCAATCATATGATGCATTTTGACCATAAATTGGATTTTATACCTAAGTAAAACCGTATCAAGAATCGAGTGGTATTCACTGCCAGAGAGATTTGAAACTTCGTCAAAGTGTAATTATGGCGCACATGCTTTTCAAAAAGAAATTTGGCCTTCAAAAAGATGATAATAATCAATCACAAGTTGGTGAAGTAAGTCTCAAATTAAGCCCTAGATGAAAATTTTCACTCTTTCTGCCACAAGTTGTGCTCAATTAACATCATCAATGTAACTTACTGAAACTATTGAGGATAGAGTGGCTCAGGCTATCTGATAGACTAGGCACGCACAAGAGTTCGTATTTAATGCCCTATTTATTATTAAATAATAATCTCTAAAGTGAACTTTTGCCGTTCAGCAGGTTCACCGAAACTAAATAATTTGAATGGCCCCAATGTCATTGTTGGGATTACTTTAATGGATTTAATCGAGTCCGTGTCTGATAAAAACGGCAACGAAAAGGTTCAAGGCTCCAGATTGGAAAACAAATGGCGAATATCAGTGTTTCATCTGGTTCAAGCTTCAAAATTCTTTTTGAGCTTTCTTTGACTTCTCGTCAATCTAAATTAATCGTTCAATTATTCAAGCTTTATACACTTACACCACTTTGAAAGTAAGTGTAAGTAAAGTAATATACAGTCTGATTCAGTTAGTTTAATACTTTGATTTTTGTCAGTAAAGTTGAAAGTATTTTGAGTAACAAGCTACATTGAAACAGTAGTCGTTGTCAGAGATATTCAGAGCTTGGATTCATTAAAGGGTAAGCATTTTTCCCCAAATGGCCACTCTTAAAACCGTCACGAGAACAATATCAATATTCTATGCAGTTAAATGAAATTTAGCTTTTGGGGAACATATATACTGGCATATTCTCGACATTTTATGTCGAATTTAATTAGATTTGATGAGGCATAATCTTACTCCAGATGATTTAAATCTGGTTTATTTTATTGTTTTATGAGGTTTGGTCCACTTTTATATTACTTTGAAACGGCCGGTTGATCCAATCAACAAAATGATAAATTTTTTCAAAAAATTTCATCACAATAAAAATGGAAAAGATGAAATTATTATGAAGAAGAGACGTCAAGCAACAATGCGCGTAAAATTTCGTCATTCTGAGCCTAATTTAAACCTTTCCAGAGATACACAGGTCATTTTTGATGTAACTTACAAGTTGACCAAGTGTCATGGCCCATGACTCATGGGGGCGACAAGATCGAACAGTTTAGAGTCGAACACATTCATTTGATAATGAATGTGAAGTTTTCCACTCACTCTAATGTGTCACCACCTATAGACATTTTAGTCCACTTATCAATTTTATGTGTCAAGTGTGTCAATTATATGTATAACGGAGTTCGGATAATATTTAATCCTTTTGCCATTTTAAAAATAATACCGAACATTAGGCATTTAATCCTACCTGTTGTAAAATAAGAATATTAAAAGTCAAACATTAGTGGTTATTATCAATATAATAATATAATTATTTTAATTATTTTCTTTAAAACTTTGAACAGTTTTCTTAGTTCCCTTGTTTGAAAAACATAAAAGAGAATGATGATGCAAATGAATACCAGAAATAAAGATGGAGGTGGAAATCCTTCGCCTTCTCCGGTAAAATTTCCGTAAAATGACCGAAACCGTAGTTTTTTCGTTTCAATCGCGTCGAAGCGAAAAATATTCATAAGCGAAAAATATTCATAATATGTAAAATTTTATTCAGCTTGGACTTGGAAACCGACAAAATTACAGTTCTCCAAATTATAATTCTGGTAAGTTGCAAAACGTTAATGTTGAAAAAGATTAAACTCGGCGGATTTTTACTAGATGTTTGAAAAAGACCCCCAGGAATACTACTTAAATTTTTGGTGACTTCCGTTATGACCGGAAGTGGTCAGGAATCGGTTTTATCTCGTGTGTTGTGACTGTCAAGGTACAAAAAGTCTTTGAGACTATGTGTGTGTATAGTCTGTCGTGTATACAGTATTTTTATTAGTCGACTATGTGAATATTTTCTTAAAAGTACATTTTCCCATGCATATACCGATATCTCGGCAGCGCGGTTTCTGAGACAAAGAACCGTCGAAAAATTCTTCCGCAGCCTATTATCAACTTCACCCGTTGAAAGTTTAAAAATTTATCTCTTTTAATAGTAAATATGCCATTTTGGCAAGTTTCGAATACCAAATCGAATTTCTAATGAGCCTCAAACCTAATTTAAAGTCAAAAAGTCATCATAATCGATCTTCAGTCCATAAATCCCTGTCAGTTTTCCGATTTCAGTCATTTGTAATACAAAATTGGACTTGGGCATTCTTTACACATGAAAAGCCCAAAAAGATTCAAAAAGTCTTAATTTTATATTTTTGAGAAACGGGGATAAATAGATATGCTTTACAAACTGAAAAAGTCATCAATGATATTGTCTATATCATATAGTCTTTATAATAAAAACAAAAACTATAAATTAATTTTAGTATTCTTATAAGTCATTAATAGCAAAACATTCAAATTCGAGGGGGTATGAATCATACCGTATGATTTAAAAAAACTCGTTTTTTTTATTTCATCAGAAAAAATAGCCAGATGATCCGAAAGGAGGGAATGAATTATCTTTAGAAATATGGTGGATAAGAAGTAATATGGTGGAATATGTTGTTAGTATATGAATACTTATGGGATCTGAGTTTCATATAAAAAGGCTTTAGTTAGAGGACAAAATGAAACTGTCATGGATAATCGACTGGCAATAATCGTCTTTTTTCGTATTAGATGACCGTATAGAATCACCAGTCGACCGATATTGAAGGCTTATTCATGAATGATCCTGTTCATAATCGGTTATATATATCCCCGATCCAGCAAGAAAACAAAACCAGATATAAATAATGACAAACTTAATTCATGATGGAATGAGAGAAAAAAGTGGTGGGACTGGAGGTGTTGTCGGTTCGTATTTTATTTTCCAATAATTTACCACGATAATACAATGTGGTTCTCATTATAAGATTAGCGCAAGAATAATTAGGTCAAATTGATAGCCAGGATATTCAACAGGTCTAGTTTAAGATGAATTGAACTGGAATTAACATAATCATGCGTCACGGTAAATCCAGAGTGACCAGGTTGACACTAGTTTGTTGACACTGTTGACAAATATGAGGCATATGGAATCATTATTAATTAATAAAGGAATAAAATATAAGGGTAAAAGTTAACTTATGCTCAATTCAAAACTTCGACACAGGAAATGCATATTGAAGTTTTTTTTTCAAAATCTACGTTTTTGAACTGAAATGGTCATTTTAATTTACTGTTTTTTCAATAAATAGATATAACTGATATTTAAGGCTACAAATCGAAGAAGTTGCTCAGGATGACAATGCCGAATCCGTCCGATCTTCGACAAAGCTTACTCGCACTTTTTATGATTTTATTTTTCGGATCAACAATGAGTTTGGTTTGGACATTTACGGTTATTGTACCTTTCATCAAGGGGACTAATTATGGTAATGGAAGCTGTTCGTTAGCAGGAATAAATGGAGTGCCGCCTATGTGTCGAAATCATACTTATTTTAATAAGATTAATCTTTTCACCAATAATGGCGTAAGTGAGGTTGGGTTGGCTCACTCGAGGGCGATGGCGTTGTCAGCGTGTTGGTAACTTGACACATTTTCAGAAATGGTGCAAAGAAGATGAATTTTGCGATGAAATGATTTCTCAATCGGATTGCATTCAATTTTATGTCAAATCAGACGACAAGTTTTTTATACTGCATGAAGATGAGATCGATATTACCGGCATGTGTCAAGATCAAGTCCACTGTTCAGGCATCCTTTCAGAAATTTACTCAATTCATTTGAACCCTTATTGAAAATTTCCGGAACATTTAATCCTGGAACTCCAATATCTCTATCACGTGACATAGGGGGTATGACGTCATATCTTGTCTAGGTGCACTTATCCGGAAGTTCTCTTATCGGAACCTATGCATGCCTCCCGTACATTTGTCTCTAGTTATGTCAAAAGGTGTCTTGAAAAAGTTTCCAGACATCCTATTGGAGTTATTATTTCCAATAGCTTATCAAAATAAAACGTGGTTCAAAATTTGAAAATTCGAGATCTAGTAACGTGTTAAGAAAGTTTATGATACATAAAGATAATCTAATATGTTCTTTTTTATAGGACACGAATAAACATTTGACCTTAATCTGCAGCCAAGCGATTTTGCTGAAATTTCTCGTTCTTGTCGATTTGACAATTATTTTATCAAAAAATTATGTCCGCTTGGCAGCCCTTGGTTGTATCAATTTTTACCATTTTTTATTTTTGCTTCGAATTTGACTCAAATCTGAAATGGTCAAAGTTCAAAGACTTTTCAATGCCAAATGCGATAAACATCTAAATTGCGAAGAAATTATTCAACAAGCAAAGAAATTTTACAATTATGATGAATTTCCAGAAGAAAATGAGAGGTAATCCTCATTTTGAATTAGTTTCAGTCATTCAAATGACTTCAAATAAGGTCTTGCTGGATAAATCCAACAGGTGGTATCAAGACAGGAGCTATTGCAAGAAGAAAAATGCCAACATTTTTCAGAACAAATGCATTTCATGCTGTTTTCTGGCCCTGTTCGGGATTTACACTTTCTACAATTTCCTGTTCTATATTCTGGTGGAAAAATAGAAATCATGTTCTCAAGTTTACTCAGTCAGGGTGACTAATAAATGGCGGTGAATGACCCCTTTACCATAATATGCTTATAACAGTACCAATAAAGATAACGAAAATGACTAAACGTTAGGGAACCGATTGGGAGTTCATCATGGGTACATTTCGATCGACCACAATTTCAAAAATACACTGGAGACACTTGACAAAAACACTCGACTCTGAAACGATTTTATGTTAAGAAAACCAACTTGAACTTGAATGCTTATTTTTCTTTTGGCTCTCGATGAGTTTTTCTTTGGTTGAGTTAATATTAGAAGCAATCAGTTCGCTTATACGTTTCTCAGTGACAAGGCAAACCCAGTTCGGCTAAACCGTGGTGATCTGATGAGCACGTTGCTTTACTAAACATCGCTTTGAACTTAAGAGTCGTAAAGTAAAGATTATCAGTATATCAGGGGATGTTATTCATATCTTATTATCGTAAACTATGATCCAGAGGGCTGTGCTGCATTGTAATAAACTACGATATTAAGATAATTGATGGATATTTTTTTCGAGGAAAGTAAAATTAGTTAGTGTTACATTACCCTTTACCCTCCGGATTTAGCCTTTGTTGAACGTATTTCCAAAATTCGAAAATCTCAATTGACTTTTACGCAATTTTCACGTTAATATTACGCTTTGAGCAAAAATGTTGGAACTGTAAACAGCTTATATTATTACAAAAAACGGGCGTGTATGCTTCTGTTAAATGCAAGACAAGTTGCTTTATAAAAGCCGATGTTTAGTTCTCACAATGAACATTTGGCTTAAACCGTTTACCTTCTCAGGTTATTCATTTTCGAAAACTTACTTTACTAATAGAAATTATTATTGACATCGTTTTGTTCATGGAAAATTTCATCATAGAAAAATTATAGAGTGAAGTCACGGAAAAAGCTGCTAAAAATCTGGAAAAGGACCTGGAAACAAATTGAGCAGTTATATCTTGGACAGAGTTTCTATTCTGGTTGACGGAAAATTTTCATTTTCACCGATTTGAATTGACTGGAACCTTAGGTTGTTATCACGGATGATCTCGTCCTCCTTTGAATCTCACTTAAATTTTTTTGCAAATAATTTCACTAAAGTTCGTGTAAACCGGTACGTTTTATAAAGTGATTGAAAATATGTTAATGTTAATTGAACGAGGACGAATTAGTTTGTGATTTAATGGTACCTGAAAGGCACTTATCCCGTTTATTTTTGAAAATAAACATTACATACACCTAACTTCACCGTAAAACGAACTCTTCTTAGAAAAACTTTGGCCCACCCTCCGATCTAAGTAAGAAAAATAAAACTCAAATTGGATTCAATGAAAAATATCATACCAAGATAGCTTGCATAGATAATCTCCAGCATCATGAATCCATTTTTGACTTAAGTTAATTGGGTTATTAATTTGGGTTGCAACTAAAATGGTGTTGTAAAAATAAACAGGCGTCATAATAACCAATTTTGCATCAGTAAGTTGAAGTTTAAAGCCTTTTAATTTCTGAATTCACAGAATAAGCATATTAAAGTGATTCAGATTCATAAAATCTGCTGATTGAAACCGCCCATAAGATTATCGATATTAAAGGAGTAAGTCTTTTGGCATCGTTTCTTATGGTCCATTAATTCTGGAGTAGTTCCGGGCAAAGCGGATTACAGCTTGGTCCATGAAACGTCCGGGTACTCATTCGGTATATCTGCCACAATTTATGTCACTTTACCTTAGTGAAGCGACTAATCGTTTAAATGAGAAATACCAATTCTCCACTTTAATGAACAAGGCGGCTTACCATAAACTGGGTCAGTGGGAGGGGAATTCGATCTGACCGAATCGTTTTGGATTAAACTGTCGATCATACTGTGGTTTCGGTCATGTATTTATGCATACTTTTGTATGGTGGGGGAGAGTTAACGAAATACGATGAACTAGTAAGGGAGGAGGAGGGTTGATTTGTTACGATGTTATCACGAACTGATGAAATCCATAATCGACAGCTCCATAGTGTCATCGAGTGTTCTGATCCTTATAAATCCGACCTCACCCACAAAATGGCATTTATAAGCGAACCAAATTCATTTTGAATTATCAAATAGTCGAACTATTAAGATATAATCTTAAGAAAAAACTATTTCAATAGAAGACCATGAAACTTTCTGTTCTCGTATCCGCCGCCGCCGCTACCGAAAAGAATTGGCTCACCAAAGAATGGCAAGTCCAGGATGCATATTTCGCAGATCAAGAAATCACTCTTCAAGATCCAAAAGCGCGCTCCAATAGACAGTGGCATGATTGTGGTGACAAGCCACCTGTTCCATGGAAGGGTCTCGATGTAAGATGTAATGGAACAGTTTGTGCTGCTGTCTGTCCAATCGGATGGCGATCAATGGGACGATGGAAGATTCAATGCAAGGCAGATAATACCTGGGCACATTCAGAATTCTCACCATGCGTTACTTGTCCAGATATGAGCGATGAACTCGCCGAGCATATCGTCGAAGCTAAAAACGGTGCTGTTTCACAATCAATCTTTTCGAGACAGAATTTGCCAGTAACCCAGTTCTTTTGTGGTAAATCGACTGACAAACTCCTCATAAACGGTCGAGTTTTCAACAAAGGAGGACAAAAGCGCAATGTAAAATGCTTTTGCAAAAATGGACAAAATGGCGACCCAGCATGGAAAAAATCATGTAACTGGTCATTTCAAGGCAAGCCATGGACTCCAGCTATGGTCAAGACAGTTAGCTGCAAAGGAACGTTTTCCATATTTCTCAAACTTTATCAGTGTCATTTGTTCACTCCAAAGACTGATAATGAAGTTTTTAACAATATTGAAAACCATAATAGATAAGAAAGTATGCGTACCAAGCGAAAAATATCCAGCACCAGCCGGTTACACTGTTAAAGACACCAGTTTTGGTAAGTTTTTAAATGCTTACATGCTCTCCATATTATGTGGACCATATAAATTATATGATTTAATATAGTTAGGGAGTCCAGTGCCGAAAAATTGGCCAGAAAACGGTCTTTTACCTAGACAAAACTTTTGGTCCTTACTAAACTGAGCCTAACTAAGAACCCGCGACCCTGAAAATTTCTATCTAGCATAACCTAGTGGCCAAGGATATTTTTGTGAAAATTTCGGTTTTCTATCATTCATTTGGCTCGAGATAATTCAAAAATTGCCCAGAATTAAGCGAATAGACTAAAAACGTCTACTTTACCATCATAAAATTGTCGGCATAAGAACCCATAAATAAGATAATATTGAAGAAGCTTATTTGACATTCTAGGACGCGTTTACTACAAGATTCATGACGGACTTCATAATATCGGGGAAGCCCGTGATCTCTGTTCTGCTGATGCTTCATTTGTTCACCTTCCAATTCCAAAAAGCAAGGACGAAAACAAATTCTATTACAATTTGGTTGGTCAACAAACGGCTTTCGATATGTGGCTCGGTATTTCTGATGAAGTCAATGAAGGTGTTTGGTTAGGTGATGACGGAAAGCCAGTCACTTGGTTCAACTGGAGAGTAAACGAACCAAATAATTGGGGAACTGGTGAACATTGGTTAGAAATGGATCTAACCGATCCACGCCACCTTGGTACATGGAACGATTGGTTTTATGCAGCCGATAAAACAGAAAGACTCAACTACACCAATGAGAATAAAGTAATTTGTACCTTTGTTCTCCCCAAAAAGTGCTAAGAAGAAATTTGTCGATAATATGTTTCATGAAACCTCATGAAAAGGCACATTTTAACTCGGTTTCGAAAATAATGTCGAATCATACTGTCAAATATCATTGTGAATAAATAATTTTAAATAATATTTCATTTTTAATAGCGAGTTCCTCGAAAAAACTTTTTTCGGTAAAGTTGTATTACCATACTCGAGGGCGTATACAGTCCTTATGTTTTAGTTATTACAAGATATAACTTACAATTTGAAAAAAAGATGCACTTCCTTTTCCCAATAGCAAAACAGATTATCACAGAGATCACAGACTTTCGATATAATAAAATGAAAACACACAAAGTTGAGTTGTTAGGTGAGCGCTAATTTGGTAACGTAATATCATTTCATCATTATAAGTGATTCAGTAGTGAGAAAGTTTTCGAAATTCGAATCTAGTTCATTATTTCAATGAAAATCGATCACGATTCGCATTTTGATCCATTTGAGTAGTAAGTGGATGTCTTGGAGAATGTAAAAAGGGTGGAACCAATTTCTACTCGAACTTCGAAAACAGTTCAGCCAGGTCCTTCATATTTCTTAATTGGTATGCCAAAAATGTTATTTCCAAATAAGACATGAGTTGCTCACGAATCTCATAAGGGGGGTCATAAATTGGAGGGGAGCACCCGGTTAACAACTTGCACAAATTGGAATGGAATATTTTCATATGATTTTGCATGTGAAGTATACCACTTTAATGCGTGCATGTTCTAGACCAGATATGCCGCTCTAATGCGTGACCCCCTAAACAGCATTTGAAATGCTGCATTTCGGTGAGAAGTCTAGACAAAAATAGTGACGAGAATAAAAGTCAGTTAAAACTCATGATCAGTTCAAAGCAATTGTCAGATAGATCATTTAACATATGTACGAACTGATAAAAGCTTTGATAATTCATTTTCGCTCGTATACAATATTCAGTAATTTTAATCTTCTTGTCCATACAGACAAATCTCATTTAGAGCCTGTTAAAGCTATCTTTTTTTTGACGAGAAGTCAGAATTGAAAAGTATAAAAATAATTTTAGTTAACGTTCGACCGATTAAAACATCTTCATAACTTTAGCAAGGTAATAAAAAGTCGTGGTTATTCTCGATGACTTGATGCTCATGACTCATGACGCATCTAAATAATATCATATAATGAACTAAAGAGGGCTGAAATGGACTTGAGTTGAATTTATCTGGATCCAAGAAATAAGCTATTCACAATTCACTACAAAACTATGCTCTTTATTAAATTAAATTAATTTCACGAGATCGAAACGTTTTGCAAGAAATAGGATCAAAGGTTTATTTCATTGCTTTATCAAGGATTGACTTCTTGAATTTCACGAATTTTTCCTATCTATCCTTAGTCGGGGTAAAAGGGTTTCATTGAGCCGAGGTCGCGTACTTAGTCAGTGCCTTCGGCACTTCCAACCCTGAATATCACAGACTATTAGGGTCATGCAGCATAACATGGCCTTATCCTGAACGCTGATTGGTCAATCGACAACTTCCAAACCAGTAAAATCGAAAAAAGTCGGTCTTCCTATGGTTGTCCTCAACTTTTTATTTTTGAAATCTGAAACTGAAGGTCCGATTTACGCAAAAATATTATCAGATCATTTCAGACCTCTCCAGACCAATTAGCCGGAGCCATCTCCCATGTATTTTTGAGATTACATAATGAAGTAGTTCCACTCTAAGCATAACTAATGCTAGCGGACAACTTAAAATATACATTTGAAATTGGATCGAAAAATATGTTAACACGTAACTGTAACTGACCCTGTACTTCCATGCCTTATGAATTATTCACTCACCTACACAAATCTATTTACATTGCATTAAAGGTCCTGCTTTAATACGGATCCTTTAATGAACAGAGGAAAAAAGTGATGAATTTAGAGTTTCCGATGCATAATTCGATCGCAATTTCACGACCGATGTCACTGATCTAAATCATGTTTTCAGAATAAAATGAATTGAAGTTTGGACTTTCAAATCAAATGGAACCATACGCCATTTCACCAGAGGAACAACTCAAACTAAGGACCGTTTAACCGAACTAGCCCAGCCTGGCGTCGAACACTAAATAGAATTCATGAGAAAACATGATAGAAACAGTATAAAAAAGCCCATTATATTGAATCAAAAGATAATAAATTGCTCAAAAATGGTTGAAAATAGTTAAAACGCACAAAAGACAAGATGATTTCATCGAAGACTATTTAACAGAACGAGACATTTATAAAAGAGTCATTGTCAGGTTATTTTTGATTTCACAAACCCCTCGAATTGTATTTGGCAACGAAAAACAATAACTTGTACTATGGTACAAATATCATATCATTCTAATAGCGGACATCATTTAATATTTGACGATAGGTATAAAGATTTAATAATTTGTATTTGAACCATTAAGACTCTTAATTTCAAACGAGAAAATGGAGCACGGAAATCACAACTATGTTGTCTTCAGGTTCTAAGCAATAATAATCGCTTTTGCCAGAGTTGAAAATAATCATTATTTTTCGGAAGTAATGGTTGGTTAGATAGACTAGTCATCGATAGACTAGTTATCGACTTGGAAAAAGTGTTATGGTTGGTTATGGTAACGATAACCATATAACCATAAAATGGTTATTTGTAACCAAAAGTAACTATTTAATGGTTTTTTTTCAACTCTGGGTTTTGCGAGAAAATGGCCGAAAAATATTGTTCGTTCGCGGTCTCTTTTATTAGTTTTGGGTCCAAATTGGTCGACCACGATCCGTTTTACCAGTTTTGGGTGCAAATTGGTCGATCGCAGTCTGTTTCACAAATTTTGGGTCCAAATAGGTCGATCATGGTCTGTTTCGCTAGTTTTGGGTCTAAATTGGTCGATCGCGGCCTGTTTCACCGGTTTTGTGTCTAAATTGGTCGATCACGGTCTGTTTCACCGGTTTTGGGTCCAAATTAGTCGATCACGGTCTGTTTCACCGGTTTTGGGTCTAAATTGATCGATCACGGTCCGTTTCACTAGTTTTGGGTCTAAATTGGTCGATCGCGATCTGTTTTACTAGTTTTGGGTCTAAATTGATCGATCGCTGTCAGTTTCACTAGTTTTGGGTCTAAATTCGGGTCCGAATCGATCGATCGCGATCTGTTCTACTTGTTTTGGGTCCAAATTGGTCGATCATGGTCTATTTCGCTAGTTTTGGGTCCAAATTGGTCGATCGCGATCTGTTTTACTAGTTTTGGGTCTAAATTGGTCGATCGCGATCTGTTTTACTAGTTTTGGGTCTAAATTGATCGATCGCTGTCAGTTTCACTAGTTTTGGGTCTAAATTGGTCGATCACGATCTTTTTTACTAGTTTTGGGTCTAAATTGGTCGATCGCGATCTGTTTTACTAGTTTTGGGTCTAAATTGGTCGATCGCGATCTTTTTTACTAGTTTTTCGGTCTAAATTGGTCGATCACGGTCCGCTTCACCAGTTTTGGGCCAAAATTGGTCGATCGCGATCTGTTTCAATAGTTTTGGGTCCAAATTGGCTGATCACCGTCCATTTCACAACCACGGGTAATTTGACTGGCTATCTAATCAAATTTTTATTTGGCCTATGATTTATCTCAAGTTTTTTGCTCTTTTCAGTGTGAATTCAAAAAAAAAATTGGTGTTAAAAACTATTTTTTATTTCTAGAGATTTTAAATTTTATTGGAACGAACCAAAATTACATTACTCGGCATATTGTAGAAATATGTCACATATTTTATGTGATTAAAACGGAACGAAAGACCTATTCTTGATAAAATGACAAATTGGGTGGTTCATTTTTTCGCGTATTATCCCATATTCTTATCCACCGCTTTTCATCATGGTTCTGTCAGCCCGATTTTGGAACTTAGAACCCACACTGGCTACCAGTTACTTAACAGTCACGATACGGTTAGGCTCTGGAGCGCCTAAAGGGAAAAATTTTACATCGTGACTGTTAATCTATAATGCCAGTATTACAAAATAATAAATTAAACTTTTAGCAATAACCAAATCAAGAGACTCACATCTGATTTAAACGAACGGCTAATGTTATTTATTTGCTTCCCGGCAGCCATTTTATTTTCATCCCTCATTTACCTGATGTTCGGAAGGTCTTTAAAATGCTTGAGACTCGTAACTTATGATGCATAAGGCTTGTCAAGTTATGCGAGACCCCTTCAAGACTGGTTTGGATATTTCAAATTTATTTGGACTCATTTACAATGCGATAAAGATCACTGCCGTACTGTGAAACAGTTTGGCGACGACTCTTATGAAACAGGAATCGCTCTTTTGGTTACGGGATGCACCACGGCGGACTAGTAATACAGTGACCTCCTAACCTCCGAACACAAAAGAGCGCAACTAGAAACAATTAAGAACCCGAACAACAAAAGCGAAACTACGCTTTTTGAAAAGGGACTTGATAAAGTCGATGTACTGTGAAACCTAAATATATATCCATATTAAAGTAACATCACTGTGGCCGGTTAGCTCAGTTGGTTAGAGCGTCGTGCTAATAACGCGAATGTCGCGGGTTCGATCCCCGTACTGGCCAGTCTTTTTTTATCTCAGGAAAATTTTGTAATGGTTCTTACCTGCAAAGAAAAAAGGTTTTTGTTGTCACGTGATGTATTCAGTTGTAGTTAAAGGCCTTCACAGATAGAACTGATATCATGGGAACAATAATAATTGCCATAAGGTGACTAATATTCATACTAAGCTGTGTTCTTGCAATGTTTTTCGTAAACCAAACATCCTTAGCATCTGAAATTATCATATCTAGGTTTTGCCCTATTAAATGGCTAGGTGTTCGACGAACTACCGCAACACTGGAAGGTTACTCACGTGGCTCGGAGTTTGATTTCATCAGGCCGGCTGCTTCGTCCAATTTATCATCTATGATCTCCAATGATGGCATGACCAACATGTAATGACCATCAGGTCTTATTTGCTTTCAATGGTTTGACGATCAATTTGGCGGATACAACTGAGGCTTGCCCAGACACTAAACCTCTGTTCAGGACAGGAAATTAGCATCAAACCATTACTGGAAAAATTTTTCGAGATCTTCAACAGCTTCATCGTTCAATGTTTCTTTGTGTATATTTTCTTCAATTTTTGCTTTGATAGCATATGGTGGAATCTTTTAGCATGATTCTCCAGAACGTTCGGTCATAAATATTCGACCCGCGGTCCGGTCTGGTTTAACATGCCTTTGAGTCAGGATTTGCCATAAAATATTCGGCAACAAAATGGGTCGATATTCCACCAACTGCTTTGAATAGTTCTTCGCCTCTAAAACCGGTGATCAAGAGAGTGAATTACAAGGCCATAAATCCAAAACTTTAAACGCTAACTTTTTATCCGTACCTGAGAGTGTTAATTAATGCAGTATCAAAATCCATTTCATGGTATGCTGTCCAAGTTTCCAAAAATAATTTTGCTTCTTCATTTTGCTAGAGAAAATCATCATTTTCACTAAGTTGTTGAAGACCTGGGTTCAAAGAACCGAACCGTACCTTATTCGTGATGCAAACTTCGGTGACAATTTCTGGAAAACGCTGTAAGAATTCTTTATCGTTACTCCGCTCATAAAGATTTTCAAAAGGGTCGAATAATAAAGTGATATTTCCAGCGCCGGTATCTTGAATTTTTCTGGAAGCTTTTTCAAAAACTGGACTACCGATTTCTTTTGACGCAACATAATCTTCAATTTGGTTAACTTCTACATCGAATTTGGCATCGGAATGAGACATCCATCTCACTGCTAGGGAAAACTGTATTGGATCTACAAAATAGTCATATAATATGTATCATTATGAAAGTCTTAATTCCAATATAAAACGTTCTGAACAAACCTCAAAATTGACTAGGAATTGATCAAGGATTACCCGTCTTCAGATGAATCAAGTTTATAATTTCAGAACTTACGTATGCGGAACATAAATGCACGACTTTGGTGACCAAAAGACACCTTGTGGTGGCACAATAACGATCTCGGCAGTTCCGCTCCGACCTGAGTACCTATTGCCAAATATTCTGCCGGCACAAACTGCACTAAATAGGAAAAATACACGAATCATTCTCTCAAAATTTTTAAAGAAGAAATGGTCCGAAAAATATGTCAATTATGTTTGAGTTCATATCTAGAGCGAAAATTCTTTAAATTATTCAGTAGAAAGGACACAGACTCATTTTCGAAATCACAGTTCTCAAATTCGACTCAGTGTGTCACAAACAAAAAAATGTTCCTTAAATTTATGGTGTCTATAATTTTTTTTTAATTTGAGTATGAAATTCGAAAATTCTGAGACGTCGAAGTGTGAAAATGGAATTTAAATGACATTAAAATTATTTATAATCAATTTGGAAATAGTAAACACTATCGAAATCTATTGACATGGTGATTTGACTAAATCTAACTTGGAGCAATTCCCAAGTCTAACTGCCCTTTATTATAAATTAACGGAAAATCAACGGATTTCAAGTCTGAAGTGTATCAAGTGGATACCTTCGGCCTCATAGGTCTCAATTCACGCCTTGGTTAACATCTGGTTTATTAATGCATTATTGGACCACATCGGATTTCCTTTTTTGACATTATACTATTCAATATGAAAGGATAAATTCGGATAATCAAAGTCTCGTCAATGAGATCCTTTTAAAAGCAGTTTTAACTGTGGTGCGTGTGAAGTCTTCTCAAGGATCATCCCATTTACACCCGTGGGCACAATTCTTGGGAGTTTTGTTGTAGTCAGAACTGTTCTTTTTTAGTTTTTTTGTTTTGATTTTTGATTGTGTTTTTGTATATAAAAATCCGGATTTTCTGGTATGTCACATACCGTATGTGACATACCGTATGTCTCATACCGTATGTGTACAAATATACAAGAATGAAAAGTGAGTTCAGAGTCTTTTTCACGGTTGTATATAGTGGGAGGCGAATTATAGTGAAACACAGTCCGGTCAAAGTCCCGAAATTTTTCTCCGGACTAGGTCGGGCCTCTATTTGCCTAGGTCTTTGTTAAACTATGGACAATAAACTATGGCCCATAAAAAGGTTGAATTCCGGGATAAGGAATCGAAATAACTTCTTTGTGTGCGGGATTTTTTTATTTCAAAAATTGGAAATGATTCAGTGAATCATGCTGTGAATCTTGCAGTGAATCATGCTGTGAATCATGCAGTGAATCTTGCGCATCGTTTGATTCATATGAAAATTTTGTCGGAGGATGTCCACCTACCCAAACACCCACGCAAATGCTTGAAAATGGATTTTCGTTTTTCAGTTCCCAGGAAATAGGTTTGAGTTTGATATCATTGGAAATGAATTTTGAATCTCTACAAACTGAGTTATTCAGATTCG
>SCLD01012091.1:0-18867 GCA_004367895.1 Oikopleura longicauda
GGTTTGGGTCTGGTTTGGGTCTGGTTTGGGTCTGGTTTGGGTCTGGTTTGGGTCTGGTTTGGGTCTCGTTCGGATGAGGGTTCATACGGGCGCTCAAGACCGGGTGGATCAGTCGAATGGGACCCCCCCCATACTTACCGGCTTCGCCGTGATCGCCTTCAGACCTCCCTATCGATGAATTCGATTGATATAAACTATGTTTACTGCTGTAACATGAAGGCCTTTGAACATTTAATCGATTTGCCGAATACTGAGCAACCGAATCTCGGTGGGACATTATCGAAGGTTTGGTCAAGGTCATTTGAGGTTGAAGCGAATATCGTTTTGAACCAAAAGCAGCATCGTCTATCACTTCTTCAGGTATCTCATTGTAGATTTGATCAACACGCTCAGCTTCCCTAAATAAAATACCGGATAAATTCTAAAGAGAATCCGCACAGACTTAAGGGTGTCTCTCCCAATTTACTCAATTTCATCAGATTCGGATAAATTTTCGTGTCTGGAGTTATTTGACCACGCCGATTACATCAATTGAAATTTAAAATCTATCCCTGGTGCAATTCATATGTTATTACGTAACATATAATATGTTTTTACGTAACATGTAATATGTTATAACGTGATAAAGATTTTTGGTCCTTTTAAGTAGCTTTAGCTGAGTTTTGAGGTCAAGGTTTGACCGTTTAGACTGACAAAATAAATAAAAACGACCATTACGTAACATCGTCGAGTGACGTAATAGTGGATATTCACCATGATTTTTGAACCCTATGATCTCGAATTACTAGGTTTGACTATTTAACCCTCTTCTTAAATCCCCATATGGCCCATATGATATGGACTATGTATCCTTAAGTTTTTTAAAAATTAGAGTCAAAAGTGGGCGAGACACCCTTAATAAAGTCTCAATCCCTAAGGACATCAAAGGATAACTGGCAAGAAATTATCAAAATTTGATTAGTGAATCTGAGTTTACCTTGCTTTTAATCTTTTTTGACGAGCCTTGTCAATCATCACTGATTCAATTGTTTTTCTTGTAACACAGAATATCAGCAGAATTGCTAAAATTTATTTTTGTTTAAATTCTATAGGGGGGTCACGCATTAGAGTGGAATCCCTGATCTTGATCTTGGACACATTTGAGTTGAACGCTTTCATATCATTTTGTACATTGAGCGTTCCACTCTTATATGTCCAAGTTCACGACAAGGTGTTCCTCTCTAATGCTTGGCCCCTATAAATATCTGGTTTAAATGTATTTACCAGTAACGATACAAAGTGCAGCAACGCTTGCATTGAACATAAGCGGAAATTCATCTGGAGCAAACATTCTGAAATCACGTGTCAAAGGAATTGGTGTCATATTAAACATGGAAATCTCAGATTCTCTTTAATTCCCGATCCAATATTTAACAAAGTCATGTCTGATTTTAATTCGCAGACATTTTTTATCTGAAATCCCGACCAAAATCCGGACCGGACCGACTTTTGATATTTTTGTCCGGTACGGTCCGGATTTTCAATTTTTTTAAATTTAGTCCGGACCACGGACGGACCGAAAAAAACCCGCCCCAATACGGATTTTTCCGGACCGAAATCCATACCTGGGACCAGACCATATCCGTTCCGAACCAAAATCCGTACCACGTATTGGACCATTCAACATCCCGACGAAATAATTGGACCGAAATCCGTACTAAAAGTTCGGACCACGTATCGGACCAAAACATCTCGGACCAAAAATCTGGACCGGACCAAAAATCTAGTTTCTCTATGAATCATAGACTATGATGATTCGTGTGCCTTTTTGGTGACCTCATTTTCATTCTGTCTAGATATGATTCATGGTTCCTGGTATAAATTGAAGCTTTCATTTCTCTATTATAGAAAAATCTTAGTTTATAATAAAAATAGTGACCGCATAACATATATTGATCACTGTAACATACTGTATTTAAAGAACAGTTTTTCTCACTTCTATTATGAATTCTCTTTATAATCTTCACTAATACTAACAATGGGAATTGAGGATAATGGCATCAAACGGATAAAAAAAGATGGTGTGTTCACTAAAAAACGAACTTGAAATTGATACAAGTAAACTGCTTATAACTAGAGTGAGACCCATGCGAAAATTGCAATTTGAAAAAAAATAACAAAAATTTTGTTTCAACCCATCGCTCGTAACGCAAATTAATATCATGATTATTAGAATAGCGCCCTCTTTATTGTATATTCGGAGAGTTGTCCTCCTCTTTCTCTCCAATGGGCGTTATATATTTGAAAACCGGATTTTCCGAAATTCGGGTGGTAAGTGACCACTGGTCATTCGAGGGGTTTAACTGGAACATTTTCCAGCCATTTACGAATTTTTGTGATTCCGGGTTAAGAATTAGCGGGTAATTTCACGCCAAAAACAACCCAAAATTACTCCACAACGCCACCATCACGTCATAGAATATTTAATAATAAGACATTTTTGGAATTAGTGTAAATTATGATTTATTCTGCTAAAAATGATCACCTATGCGTTATTTTCAAAATTGTGTAGGTTGACTGAAACTAGTTTTTTCGTCATGTGTAGGTTTTTTTGATGCCATTTTTGGAATCAGGATAAAAAACTGGTTCACATTATGCCAAAATCACACTTATAAAAAACATTTTCTCGAAATCGTTTACACCCTACGTTTACCCTAGTTATATAACTCAAATCGCATTATTCTGATTTCCCTTCAGTTGCCTTCCCATGACCCTGCAGAACTGCCTTTAAATCTGTCAAAAACGCGTATATCAAAGTAATTTCAAGGTCGGTAAACTACCGGTGTCTCGAGGAAGTGTCTTTTCATAATGATAAGAGGCATATTTGCCCAGAACACTTCGGGGAAATGGTAAAGGAGGCCACATTGGAGTGACCCACTTGGCAACAAATTTGAACACGTTAGCGTGACCCATTGTCTTATGATCCGGTACATTTTTGAACGAAATTTATTTTGGGTCAAAAATTATTCTTACCGACTAATTCTGGTCCCAGGAGTCCGATAGTTATATTTATTATAGTCGAGGATTTACGTGTGTCGTAATTATTACGTTATGAGCCCAAAATCGAAATGGTTAGTTTTCAGAGTTTGGATATCACCAGGGTTAGGTTATAAACTTTTCATTATATTAGTACTATATAACTTTTAAAGGCTAATAAGAACACGAGTTCAAGGAAAATATAAGCCATTATTTATGAGTCTTTCGAGAAAAAAACCAAATAACCTGCAAATTAGACCAATAAAATTGAGTTTCAAAACTTAATTTGTCGGGAAGACAACGCCTGAATACTAAATACAATCAGGTTAATACAGTACGCGCTTTAACCTTTGTCAAATGGTACGAATTTGTCCCCCTGAAGTTAAGTGACTTAACTTTTATCCATGAATTCTGGACAAAAATATTATTTCCGAGAATGGAGCTAGCGTGATTTCTGAACAAAAAATCCGACCCGAAAAATGGTCTGGATTTTTTGTCAAGACGTTCGTTAACCCTTATTGACCAGTTTCCGGATTCGCACAGTGGGTGTTTTTTCCTGGTTAGGTTCTAATGAAATTTAACCGGAAAACACGCTCTCACGGGACGAATGTAGAATAACGTTGGTGATTGTTTCCAGTAAACACGCTGAATGCTAATCCAATTTTTGGAAATAGTTTCCGGGATTTGTCAATAAGAGTCAAGTGACACGTGATGACCTCTGAGTCTTCTGACAAGATATTTTAATTCGAAAATATGCTGACCTTGAGACCTAAATCAAGAGACCCTAAATGTATCAAATCTTTCAACCCTCTTGGACCCCTGCTGAATTTTGACAGATGTGGACTATTAAATTATGAAGAATGATTCTTATGGTTAACACTATGAACATATTTGAATAGAAATACGCGAAAATAACGAAACTACTCGAATATAACGAATATGTCTAGTCAATAAAATCGCATTCTTTTC
Source organism: Oikopleura longicauda (assembly GCA_004367895.1). Lineage (NCBI taxonomy): Eukaryota > Metazoa > Chordata > Appendicularia > Copelata > Oikopleuridae > Oikopleura > Oikopleura longicauda. Next base: position 3,985 of record SCLD01012091.1, read on the forward strand.
AAGTTCAAATCGACGTCTCTAGAATTCAGACAAGTCAAAGCCGTTCACTCAAAGGGCCCTTAAGGGTGTATGAATCATACAGTATGATTGTTCCGGAGTTGTTCTTTACAGCCTGGTTATTATACGTTAAGCTGATTTGTCTAGACGTCTTTTAATCTTAAATCGCTACCCTTAACCCCTAGACGTCAAATTTTCGGAACGAAAAATCCAAAGCGAATCTGTGCCTTTATTTTTGTGGTTTTTTTTTTTGAAAATTTCAATTTTTGGATTTGAGCTAGCCTTATTTCTGGACAAAAATCAAGATTTTTCGAATTTTTGTTGGATTTTTTGATCAAAAATGACGCTAGTTCAATTCCCTGAAATTCGTTTTTCCGAAATTCACGGATAGCCTTTCCGGGATAGGAGTTAATCCCTGGAGTAAAGTATTCCTGAAAAAGTATCCATTTTGAAAATTTGAGTTTTTAGGGTTGACAAATTTTCAAAGACGGATAATTTTTCCGTGAATCAGATGGAGTCATGCCCCGAAAATTGACAAATAAGGGTTCAATACATCCTTTCGATGTCTCTAGAATCTCACTTTTTAGCTCATCCTGACAAGAAGTGTTCAAATATGACTGCACTATCCTTAAGTTATATATTTGTGAACTGAAAGTTATTTATATATCCTTATATTTTCTCTTTCAGAATTGAGTTGGTTAGCTTCTTTAGGTTTTTTTCTTAATTTTGGGAGATCGATCTAACCTTTCAACTATGATCAGAGTGCGTTTCCTTGTCTGTACATTTCTATATACAGTAAGTCAGTATTTCAGTGGTTTCCTCTCTGATATTTTTAAGACTACTCTTACTATCTTCGTACAGTATATCGTGATATTCCTCAGATCTCAAAGCAAATTTTAAATCTTAAGTTCTGCACTGAGGAAAAATAAAAAACCTAACCCAGTCCAAAGATCAAAGTTCAGCAGTTTACACGTCCTTATTTGATTATACGTGCCTAAACGAAATTATTTTATTACTCAAAGTCGATTCTGAAACTCAATTTCCAGACTTTAGACATTTCAACGATTTAACTTACTGGTTAACCGATTATTTTTGAAGCAGCTGATAATCATTTCGCGAAAATTAACGTGAAGGGTGGGTCATGCATTGGAGTGACCCTTTTGGTCACAAGCCTGCACCCTTTTATTTGGACTTTGGATTATTCTGAACCAGTTTTGCCTTTCGATTGACAATGAAGTGTCAAAAAAGTAAATGCACCTTTTTAAAGCCTCCACATGACCGAAAACCTAGTTTTGACCAACCTACGCAATTTTGAAAAAATGTGTAGGTGAGCACTCTTAGGTAGCTCATTTTAAACCATTATTATTGCTTGGCCCTGGTGGGGTTTTTGAACGAATTTGTTTTCAGCCCACCTACGCTGTAACCCACGCGAATGTTTCAAAGTCGATTTTCTATTTTTTAATTCTAGAGTTCATAGGTCATATAGATATCATTTTTCACTATTTTTAATTCTCTGTAAATTGAGGTGAACCACTCAAAAACTGCAAAACTTATTGTGGCTAGTGTACTTTCAAAAGGCCCATAGAGGGGGTCACAAGTGAAACACTCATATGTGTGCAAGTTCAAGACAATGTGTGAACTCTAATGTATGACTCCCTATATTGAAACTCTTTGAATGATAACTACTTTGAATGATAACTAAAAATATTATGCCGTATTTTAATCTATTATTAAACTTGACTTGGGGATTTTGGGATTTTGAGATTTTTTCTAGTGAATATCCCTCGAATTCACTCGAGTTGGGGACTAATATAAAACATAATTCTGGGTTACTCTGAGTCGATTTGTACCTATGGTATGTTGCGGAAACTTGCGCTCCATAAGTTATGACCATTTCAAAATGACATGTTTAGCATAACAGAGATAGGGAAAAATCGTAATAAATCAAAAATTTCGAATTAAAGAAATACTGTTTGGGGTTTTTATAAAGTGACTAACTGTGATGATACCTTGTGGAACCAGCTTTAAAATACATCATTAGGATTTATCCGATCACGTGATTTTCTGGGTAAAATTCGACTTTGAAGGTTGGTCGAAAATACATTAGCGAGATAGGCCGTGAATACACCCTAAACTTGACCTTGAGAGACTGGGGTTTGAGACACCGGGGATTAAATATTATCAAATAGGTTTAATTCATTACATAACTAATCAATTTTGTGTGTTGGTCAGCTATAATATCTAATTGGGCACCCCTTGAATTCATAAATTGACCTTTTTTAATCTAAAGCCACATTCTCCTTGAACTTGACGGCCAAGTCTTTTGACCTCTAACGATTAACTTGAGTCTGAAGACTTGATCGTTTTCACAATTCAATTACTGAAATAACTTTTTTCACAATTCAATTACTGAAATAACTTTTGGTCTCAGCAGAAAATGAATAACTCATGATTCATGAATATGGTTTTAAAGTGGAACAACCAGTAATGAACTTTGAGAGTGGTACACTTTACATGAAAAATCTTATGTGTGCGAACTCAAGACCAAGTGTTATGCCCAAATGTATGACCCCCTATAGTTTTTAGTAATCTCACAATTAATAATTGTATTTGACCACCTTCAACGCATTTAACAGTTGCGTTGATTTTTACGCGTACTAGTTGTGTGCATTGTAGCCTATTTTTGGCCAGGTATCGATATCGTCTTATGAGAGCATGTTAAACCGGACGTAAAAGCTAGTTTTTGTTCGTTCGGTATCAAAGTCTCGGTCAAAATACTCATACATGATCACCTCCTATCAGCTTCCGGATAATTTATGACCAAAATCAACCAACAAAACTTTTTATTTCACCCGACCAGTCGATCGGAGTTTTAGGGAGAGTCCCTTGAGCTTTATTAGGGACTTTGATTTTTTCCAGCGATATCAGCATCTTTGACCTCTTTGCCTAAGCTAAAACGTACGCAACTTTGAAACGTCAGTGCTCCGTTTATCACGTCTCCTGGGGGCAGTTAACGGTTTAAGTTCCTGTAAACCAAGTTTGAGTTCAAAACGAAAATTAATATGACGTCAACTGACTTATCTAGATTTAACTGGCTTTACTTTACAATAAAGGATTTGAATGGAAGTCTTGAAATCAGCAATGTTCAAGTTCAAGCAACAATGAATCAAAATCTCAAGTTCGATAAGTACGGATCACATGGTTTGATATCCCCCAATTGAATTCCGGGTTATTTCAAGACTAAAATTCAAGACAGTGATTTCAGCCCTCGTTGACAAAGTCTCTAAAATAATCAAAATTTAATCATGGAAAACTTTTCCAGGCCAATTTTCAAAGATCGATGAAATGCATTTAACCCTGCCAATGAGGGGCAGAAGTGTGCTTTTCAAAAACCGATTCATATTCGATGCCAGATTTACAACCGAAAATTAACCGATTAACCGAAAATTAACCGATTCGAGCACCAGATCGGTGGGCGGTTTAAATTCGGTTATAATTCGGTTTCTACGAAAATTTGGATTTTTGTTATACAACCGATTAACAACCGAATTTGAACCTGAGAATGAAGTCACAGAATAAAATTCGGGTTTGAATTCGGTTGAAAATCTGGAATCCATATGAGTCATATGATATGACTCATATGATATGAGTCGGTTGTAAATATGCACACCTCTGGTTGAGGGCCTCAACTTGAGGCTGGATTTCGTACGCTTAATTTTTAGTTATTTTCGTATCTCAGACTTTTTCTCTAACATTCTCTATCCATTATTTGAAGCCTATTTGGTTGAGTCAAACTGACGTTAATTCTCCATTAAGATAATTGCCTTCGGATTCTGTTTTCCAAATTCATATTAAATGACATTACCGTCGGCCCCCCTTTCAGAATACTGTCCGCTAGATATTTTAGATCTGTCTGGCCCTGAACCGTCCAGGGGCGGGATTTTCTTGGACACCTGTCAGATTATATATTTCTCTATTTTGAGACTCGAGTTATTTATTTATTGGTTATTTTTCTGGATTCGTCAGAAAGCCCGTCGTAAATACTTTTTATTACTATTGAAGTCAGATAAACTTATCAATCATTTGTTGCCTCCAATACGCTGTATACGATGCTTCCAAGAAATTGTATGACCGGAAAACTACCTGACCGATACCCCGGTCACGTGTGACCGGAAACGCCCAAAAGAACAATAAGTCCTCAGATTGAGGCGATAATAGTGTGAACAAGCGAACAGCGAACACGTTTCTTCGACTTAAATATTTCAGATGTGAAATTTTATTTTTCTATAAATCAATATTATATTATATATCTATATAATATTTCTTTTGGTGTATATACAACTGATATAAACAAAAAGGAAAGGGATTCATTCTTCTTCATCTGATTCTCCAGCAGAGGGCTCCAGAGTTTCAAAGCCAATAATTTTCTCAGCTATTCTACTTTTTGGGTATTTCGTCGTTCTTGATGAACACCAATTTGAAATTCTTAGCAAAGGACTGATGAATTCGATAATTTTGTCCAATTGATGGTCCCGCAAAGTGTCTGCCGACTCAGGTGTTATTTTCAGCGTTGCTCTGAAGCCAGTGTATATACGATGATCATCTTTCTTCATACTTTTCAAAAAAAGTTTCTGTTCTTTTCATTGCTTTCTGCTGGTAAATGTAATTATTGATTTCTCCAATATTTTGGTCCGACAAAGGTTCTTTAAGAGCTTTCTTGATAATTTCAGGAAAGTACAGAGGGGCGCGCTTAATTTTTACATGGCTCAGATATGGGGACTCTCATTGGATTCGGTTAAAGGCCTATCGCGTCCAAACCATTAATTTTTGATATGAAATATATTAACCAAAATATTAGTAACCCTTTAAGCTATCTATTGATGCTAAAATCATATTCGTAACTTGATTTGGTTATTCATTAAAAATCATTATTCTCTCTACACGAAAAATCGTGAAAAATTTAGATTTTTTATTTATTTGGTCGGTTTTAATAATCGAGAATAATCGTCACGTCTTACCAGTTCGATTTATATCCGATTCATGTTTTAATTCGCTCTCTAACCGAGTTTAATCGACAAATAAAGTCTAGCTCCCACCGAGAACGACCGGTTAAGCCATTCGCCAGGCTCGGTGTGGGGCTAGAAACTTCAAATAAGTCAGAATCGTGTCGTATTTTTTATCTATTATTCGATAAAAATATAATAAACTATGATCAAACTATGATAGATTTAGCAAAAAATACAATTATGAAATTCCCCAGCTATATGTAAAACTTGGATGCACCCCTCTGTAATGTTGTCTTGTTGCCATCCATTTTGGCGCAAGATTACCGTCTTTTAGTGTTCGCATGGTGGCCATTTGATATGCTTTGAACATTTTTCGACTTGATATCAATTCTGCGGGAGTCAGTCGTTTTGAATGATAGTAGTACGAAAATTCGTCATTTATTGTGTTGTCTTTACATCCTTCATAGAACTCTTCTTGCTGATCATTCATTGACAGGCTGAATTCCGAGACCTTTTTGTTTCGATTAAACATGCTTTCATTATTTATGCTTTCTTTTAATTTACCTTTTTCTAAAATTAATTCGCCTCTAAAATCGGTCAAACATTCCGGGCGAACATTCGGGCCGAACAATCAGGACAAAAATTCCGGACGAACATTCAGATTCTCATTTTTGTTTTTGTCGAGATTTGGTTTTAACGATAATTTGATTCATAAACATCAAACGATTCTCGAAATTTCAGCGAAATTGATTAAAAATCAATAAAAAGTCGGCTCACTTGGCTGACCAAATTTTGTGTTATTTCACGGGTTCCGGGCATACTTAAAAAAACGAGAAAGTTTCGCAGTGTACTTTACAGTCGTTCTTCAAAAAATCAAATTCGAAATTCTTAAAAAATACAAATAGCCTATTCGATATACATGAAATTCATAGAAATCATTTGGATTCCGAGCAAGTAAAGTTTTCAAACGATTCAATCAAGTTCATAAATTGTTCTTCGCGACTGAAATCAGTTTGCAGTGTTGGTTGTTATTTGAAAATGTTTAGCCCGGTCAATTGATATACATATAGAAGGAGCCCATATCGAGAGTTTCTATAATAAATGGCTAAGTCTCTTCATTTCCTACCCAAATATTGCTCCATTCATCCATTTTTTGCAATAGTAAACGACGAAATCTTGGTATGTTTTCCTCAAAAGTGTAAACCTGGATTTTCAGATAAATATTGGTTTTGCATATAATTAAGATACAAATTGATGATCAACGAAACAAATTTTAAACCCTGAATTCTCCGAAAATGACTTTGGTCCAAGAACTCAGCCTATTCATTGATTTTTTCAATCGATTTCGTTGACAATTGAAATTTTGAACGATTCCATCACTTACTAGAACTCCTGTCGATGGCGACATTTGCATACCTTCAGCAGACCCATACTTCATGTCCATAATTGAAAGTCGTGCAAGTTTGAATTGGGATTTTTTCAAGTTATGAATGACGCAGCTGAGGATGTGTTTGACAGCGAGACATTTTGAATGAATTGTTTTTAATTGATCACTTGCTGGTAAAGGTTTTGTCGCCGCTTGAAAAGTCTTATATTCGTAGAAGCCAAAGAAAAAGATGTCAACAATGCCAGAACATTGTTTGAGAATATTAATTTTCGCATGTATTACTTGACGTCTATTCAGAAGACCTCTCGCAAAATATTCACGTTCGTCTGTAGGTTGGGATCACGATGCCGAAATCGAATTAAGATGGAAGTATATAAAAAGGGGGAATTTTTTTCAAACAGAAAATTTATTGTATGCAGAAGAATAAATTAATAGGTTTGTACAGCAAAGGTTAAGCTTCTTAACAGAAATTGTATAAGTCTTCAAAGCGGACAACACAATTTGTTTTGGTCGGTTTGTTTTCTTTTCTTTGGGTTCGAATATTTCTTCATTATTTTGTTTACAGTTGAGCTATTTGACTGTTGTTTTTCTTTTCGAAGCGACAGCTTTACAAATTCTGCCGGTCAAAATACCCAATTATCTTTTTTTTCCTGCAGAGAATGGAGCTGCTTAGAGCCATTTGCCATGAATCATTAGAACTGCGACTTTGCGACCAGATTATTTTATCATTCAACCCTGTTGCGTCATTGGAGGTTCGCTTATGTAAATTGATGGATTGGTTTCATGCCTCATGGGCAAGTTCAAGTAACGACTTTTGTATTCTTGTGAATCTTGTTATTCCTGTTCAAATATGTGTGTAAATAATATAAAAAGTCCAACTCAGGACTCAATGGAACAACTATAGTCACTTGGTGAGGACGCTTTTCGAAAATTTAAAATTTACTGAAGCCGAGCGTTACAGGTGGTTAAGATCGAGAAACCTTTGCGCGTGCATATATGTTTGTGATCAAGCAAAAATCCTATAAATGGGAAAATGTGAGTCAAGAATTAACAAACATAAGTTTTCTTGATTTTCAAACGTTTTTGAAAACTTTTATCTCGGCATTGTGATCCCTTACTTTCGTTTTTTGATTTGAAGAAAACTTCAAGCATTCGTTGTGATCTAATAAATTTTGAAATTCTTTGTTGTTTATATCGCAAAGAACATCCAACCATTCCACATGCAAAATGTCGAATTGGTCATTTTCATTTATTGTAAACTTATTCATGGTTGTTAACACATGCTTCTGAAACAAGGATACTAATCAATATACTAATGCAACATATTGCTTATATCATCTGTGTCTTGCAATATAGGGAAGCGAACTAGATGATACCAAATTTCTCTAAATAAATTGTACCAGTTGAAACCGTACTAAAATTTCAAAGGACGAGTTGAAAGGCCACTAGGTGAAACTGTTCATGAATTTTAAAGGTGACCAGGGGAAATCAAGTCAAAAATTATTATGCTCCCACGCCTACTTAGATAAACCTACGACCATGACATCCGTTACAAAATGATCAGTGAACCAGTTCCTTTTACAAAATTTTGTGAGGTTTCATCTGGTCCCCTTTATCCTCCCCTACATCAATATCTTTATTGAAATTCAGATTTATTTGTATTGTTTTTCTGAAAAAATCCATCCTTATCATCCTCTATAAAAAATACAAGCTCATTTTTTTCTTTTTCAAGCGACATTCGGTTTCTACTAAGGAAAGCACAATTTGAAAATTAGTGATATCACTCAAAAGTAAATAATTACTGAGTTGAAGTACACATTCTTATGAGCAGAAAAATCTGATTTCATAAATCACGTGGCCAAAGAAAATTCCAAACAATGCAGTGAACTAGTTACAAGTACCCTGTGATGTCACAGATGATTTCATGGTGTCTGGGAGACATTTTATGCGGTCATGTTATGGGATGGCTATGACGTCACTGCTAGTCGCCGATGACGTCACTGATGACGTCACTGATGTCGTCATCGATTACGTCACTAATGGCGGGACTGATGAAGTCACTGTTTATGTCACCAGCATTACGGACACTTCTGACCCTTAAATTCCAAGGTCGAATTCGACCCGAAATAACACTCATCACGGTATTCAAATCTTCTCTTAAATAACCAGGGTCAGTATGTAATTTTTATTGATTTATTCAAAAACTTCGTTGCCAATTTATCAAGTAGTTTATATCGCAGCAAAAATGCATAGAATTAAACAGACAATATAAAGGAACAGTGAAAAGATACCGAGTTTACGCGTCGCATAAAAGTCAACTTTTATATTTGGTCAAAATAAATAATTCGAAAAAATGTTTTTTTTAAGTATGGTAAAGTGGGGATCGTCCTCACTCTGTCCAAATCATGCGACAAAAATAGAAATAGTAGATAGCTTACGCCAACGCTCGCTCTAAATGATATTTTGACCATTCCTAAAGGCAAATAGAATAAGAGTATAAGCAAGATTATGACATCCCCACCAGCCAGCGACATATTTTGCTGATCCATCTGAAAATATGCATTCATTCGTTATGAGTCATAAGTTATCGAAATATTAAGGGTATCACCGTCGATACCTGTTTAACGAATTCAACCGAATGATGACCACCATAAAATCAGAATAGTCAATTCAGTTATTTTCAAACTTTGAATGATATTTAGCAAATCGACTGTGACACCCTTAAGAAAACCCCGGACTTACAAAAAGAACAACGCCCTCCTCTCGACCCGGAACAGTTAAAATTGCTATCAAGCAACCAAGTCCCAGTCCGACAAGTAAATTGAGCAGTGGTGTTCCAAAGCAAGCAGCTACAGCAGTCTTCGCTTTTCCAACTTTTGCAAGCGAAATATCAGCAACTAAATCACCAACTGAATTTGCCCAAGCCAAAAATGTCAATCCCATTATTGAAGATGGTATATTCCAAATAAATCCTAGAGAAGTCAAAAGTCCGACAACCTCATTGGCTTAAATGGCTCAAGCTTTCTGATTGGCGCATAGCTAGGATGAATTCTGAGAAATTTCAAAACATACAAATGATAACTAGGGTGAATTTATGGATTTTTACGAACTCACCCTATATATGATTCACGCGATTTTTCTGAAAATAGTCATTTCGATAATGACTCTTTTCGTGAAAATTTTCAAAGTTATCTATAGCGTATAGACTATAGGGTGAATTCGTAAAAATCAAAGTTGTTATCATTTTTGTGATTTTTGATCAAAAAACACAATTTAGGCTCGAAAATGAAAGTTTCGGAATTTCTCGGAATTCACCCTACTCAATGCCTACGTATCTTTCAGAATTTTTTTTCAATTTTTTTCAATTTTCCGAAATTTTTGAGCCTTTTGCTTCAGCAAAAATCCATAAGATACAATTAAAAAACGAAATATAAACAAAATATTGATAATAAACAGGTGGTTTGTTGAGATTCGAAGTGACTGCCACAGCTCCACATAAAATGGCTTTAATTGGTCATTTAACCAGATATCTCGCACGCCCACGCAAAAGTAAAAATATAAATTTTGGATGTGTAGTACCCGAAAAATTCGGGAAGTCCACAGAACTCAACCTACGTATGACCGAAAAGGACCATTCCTGAACTGATAAGGGCGCAGGCCCATCTTGGAAATCCGATCGATTCTTCGTCGGCACCAAAATTCGGTTCAGACCATTGTTGTAAACCAACAAACCATAACCATGGAATGCAAATTGCTTGAATCATTGTCAGTGGCTGAATATGAAATAAGTCACGTGATGGGGATTGAAATCGCGTAGGCGGAGCTTAAGTCTAAGAAGATGTAGGTTCGACTAGTTAAAATTTTTTTCAATGCAATTCTGGACATTTAGGTCAATTTTACGAGTAAACGCCCGCACTAGGGTGAATTCCGAGAAATTGAAAAATTTTCATTTTTAAGTCTTAATTGTGATTTTCGATTGAAAATCACAAAAATGATAACTAGGGCGAATTCATGGATTTTCACGAACTTACCCTATATATGATACATAGGGTGAATTCGTAAAAATCCAAGGATTCACCCTAGTTATAATTTTTATGATTTTTCATCAAAAATGACAATTTAGGCTTGAAATTGAAAGTTTTGAAATTTCTCGGAATTCACCCTAGCCCGCACATAAACGTCACCCACGCAAATCTAACGGTTCTTGAGCCAAGAATTAAGCCTAGAAAGCCTTAACAAGTTCATCAAAAGTCAAAGATTGTTTTCGAGGTCATCAAAGGTCAAATATTTTTCAAGGTCATTAAAGGTCAAAAAATTGAAAGAATGTCCGGGCTAAATATTTTCAAAATGACACACTTTGACTTTTCTTAATTATATAAGCTTAGTAAAACATTGACTTTCATTTGACAGTATTCAAATATGAATTTTGGATTTTAAGATTTGTCAGACTCGCACACGCACTCAAGTTCAAGGACGGAAAATAAGTTCATAAAAGAATTTGAATGTGAACTGGGTCACTCTAAAGGGGGGGGGGTACCAGATGAGACTGTGTCACTTGGTGAACGATTGAACCATATAAGAGTGTACCGCTTAACATGTTAAATCATATGAAAGCGGTGAACTCTGATGTGGTCCAACTGTGGACTAATTGACACAGTCTCATCTGGTACCCCCTATAGACAACAGTGCATCAAAGTTCATGACCGAGTGGATCACTTTAATATGTGACCCCCTATATTTTTACCTTATTCCAGGAAATGTTGAGGTCTTCTTCATCCAACACAGGTGCTGTGAATTTACTCAGAATGAATAAGGGTGACATAACTAGGGTGTAAACGTTGGGAAAATCGAATTTTGTCGAAATTGCGTAGGTTATCCGATTTCACACCCTAGACATAAGGCACGCGATAATTTTTGTAACGATTCCACCATCATAAAATTCGTCCAAATCAAATGGAACAAAAGCCGATTTAATTTCCGATTTCCAAGTTTTAGAGTTTTGAGCTTCTCCAGTTTGACCTGCATAAAGTGATGGGACTGGACTTCTTGCCGGTGATCGCGACGGAGATTTTGGGTCCAATCGAGACACATTTGACATTGCTCGTATTCTAAGAATAATTATAAATATATATCGCTTGTCTCGTGAATTAGACTGTAAAAAATTAATTTACCGATTTTTCGCAATAGGTGCTAAGAAATTTTGGTTAAAACTTTTCACAGATGCGTTTGATGAAATTGTATCTGTCCGGGATCGCGCCTTAAAACACCGATTATATAGGGGGACTAGATGATACTGTATTTTTTCCACGAAGGGGACTAGGTGAAACCGTACTCAAATTTTCAAAGGGGACTAGTTGAAACCGTACTCGAAGTTTTGATAGGGACTAGGTGAAACCGTATTCAGTACAATGGTTAAGAATACGGTTTCACCTAGTCTTAGTTGAAATTATGAGTGCGGTTTTACCTAGTCCCCTTTGTGAAAAAAAAGTGCAGTATCACCTAGTCCCCCCTTTTAATCACCGATAAAACCACCAAAAATTCAAACCTTTGTCACTTCCAAGAATCTATTGACTGGTTTTTCCACGGTCAAAAATGCTGGATTTTGAAGACCGTTGGCGGGATCAATATTTGTAGCCATGGATTTTTCATTGAAAACTTCGTCGTCCTCTTTGAACAGATTTTCCCGATACCGACCCACCTACGCTTTTGCCCACGCAAATATGATCAAAGTTGATTTTCTACTCTATTATTCTAGAGTTGTCAGGTCATTTTGGTATCATTTTTCATCATTTTAAAATTTCTACAAATTGAGCCTCATTTTTTCGAAATTTTTGATTTCTATAAAATTTCGAAAAAACTCGGAATTGAGGCTATTTATTTGAAAATGTTGAAAAAATTCATCGTTGAAAATTGATCTGGAAAAGTTTTCAAGAAATCGGTTTGAATCACAGGAAAACTTTGAGTCGAAAAGAAAATTGGATGAATTTATCATCATTTTTAGGGCCAGGGACTCTACCGTAGGGTGTCCGTGAAGCGGTCATTTGGCCATAATTTATGGCCCATAAATGACGTAGGCCTTTCCGATTCAAATGAGTTAATTAAATCATGCCTAATATATCTTGTTCTTCGGTGAGGAATTTGTCTTGAAGAAAAACAAAAATAACATAGATAACATAAAGGACTAGAAAACCAATCGCATCGAACAATCTTATCCGACCATTGTAAAAGCATCGACCAAGCCAGAATAAAGCCCACATATAAGCAATTATATCTCTTTAATCCGTTCGACTCAAACTTATAGCTCATTAGTTATGAGTCATTACCACTCATGCTTAGGGCGTAACCCAGCAAAAATCAAAGAATTCCAAAAATGAAAAATATTTCAAAAATGAAAAAATTCCAAAAACGACCACAAAACCTTTTTCCAAGTCTTTTTTGCATGACAAAATGAAGGGGACGTAAATAATGCTTCAAGATGACCTATTATGGAGTTATCGCCCACGCATTTTTATAATTGCGTAGGTTCATGAAACTGATTTTTCGGTCTTATGAAAGGTCAGATACAGTAGAGCACTTTTATGTGTGCTAGTTCATGACCAGGTGTAGCACTTTTGAATGTGACCGGGTCAGGAAAATAACTGGCAAAGATCAATGTGGCCAAAATAATACTTGACCCCCTATATTTATCGTTCTAGGGTTCGTTTCTCGAAAATGGTAAAGCTTTCTACGTCGCGATTTGGCAAATTCTGGTTATGATCGAACGTTCCTTAATGTACTCCATTTATCAAGTTCAAAGGGCCTCACAATCATACAAGCTCCACCAACAACCATTACAACAAACATTCCAGCTCCAAGCAATGATCCTATGGCCATGGTAGCGACAGAGTGATCGGCTGCAGTGAAAGCGGCCACGGCGGAGAAAATGTCCGGAGATCCGTTACCGAGAGCGACTAAAGTAACTCCGGCAACATTATCGGACAGTGACCAATTATCGGCAATCCGTGTCAGTGTCGGGACGAAAAAGCCATCAGCAGTTATCCCAAGCGCCAAAAATAAATAAGCAGACCATAATGCATAAGCGATGTTCATTCCAATATTTTGGTTTCAAGGTCACTTTATGTCTTGCCCCGGGGCGTGAACGGGTGAAATTTCTCTATTGACCCTCGAGCGAAATCAAAAAATTTCGTAAAAAAACCCTCGGGGTCAAATTAAATATTTTTTACAATGACCCGAGCTAAAATGTCCTTGAGGAAAAATTGCTCATATTTCGTCATTGATAGGATGAATTCCGAGAAATTTCAAAACTTTCATTTTCAAGCCTAAATTGTCATTTTTGATGGAAAATCACAAAAATGATAACTAGGGTGAAGGATAATGAATATTTTCGTGAAACTTTTTCAAAATCATACAGCGAATTCATAAAATCCAAGGATTCACCCTAGTTATCTTAGTGGTGATTTTTCATCAAAAATGACAATTTAGGCTTAAAAATGAAAGTCATTTACCCTCGGAGTAATGAAGGTTTTTCCAAAATGGCCTTTCGGCCCAAGGGCTTGGGGTGAAATTGAAAATTTTTGCCAAAAATTACCTCTGGGCAAAATTACAAATTTAGTTTTTTTTTGTTGAAACCAACCTATGATATAACTGTTTGAATCGGAACCACATAAAAACTCTTGCATGTACTGGATATAAACATCGTCTAGCTCACATGAAGATTCTTCGTGAGCGAAAGCGCACCATTCGCTGGAATTTAATTTGTGATAATAGCCACAATCTGAAATGCATTACATCTATGACTCATATATTATGACTAAAAAGGAATGAATCATATTACTGAAACGCAACATGTTCACACTGAATGCCTGTTCGGATTACCCTGAATGGTCAAAAGTGATCATTTCCGGTTCAATTCCGGTCGAAATTTCGGTCAAAATTTCGGTCAAAATTAAATTTCCGGAAATTTGTATTTTACTAAAAGTTACGCCCTAAATTTCAAGGGGAGTCCCTTAAGATATTTTTGCTCTAGCCCACCAAAAATAGAAGATTTTAGCGAATAAAAACCCTAGTGCAAAAAATTGTCATAAAGGGACGCGACTGTTAAATAGAGGTGATGCATTGCCTATATCAATGAGATTCGATATTTCGTTCATTCTGCTTCATAAATCGTTTCTTTTTCCAAAATCTGGCAAAATATTTGGCAAAAATCTGGCAAAAATCTGGCAAAAATCTGGCAAAAATCTGGCAAAAATCTGGCAAAAATCTGGCAAAAACCTGGCAAAACCTGGCAAAATCTTATCGGCTGAATTTTGGATAAAAACGGTAATTTTTCAAATATTTTTTTTCTCGATGATAAACTCTGTGACTTCGATAATACTAGAAATGTCAATTACGAAATTTTTGCCCAAAAATAGTAAACAGATTTGTAAATACAAATAGTGTGTAAATAGAAAATTAGTGTTATTTAGACTTCTTTGAATCAATACATTACTGTCA
>SCLD01012201.1:0-18865 GCA_004367895.1 Oikopleura longicauda
AATCGTGCCAGTCATGTTATACGTGAGCTGAAGTCAAATCATATTAAAGATGACCTATCGCTAGTGTTAGTTGACGTCGAAATATATGATTATATTCTTGCTGGACTGTGAAATATAAATTATCAACTCGATAAATCACGTTATCTAGGCGATATCGGCGATATAAAGGCTGTTTTAGGGTCTGTAACGTTTATTGATATAGGCACCAGAGGCAACAGAGATCCAATTTGAATATGAACCGATTTTTGAACGCAATGAACTAACTAGAATACTAGCTTGGGTGAAACATATACACAGAATAGCAGCAATAATTAACTTTTTGCGGGCATAGTAATAGAAACATCGGAACATTTTGATTGGTTCAAATATGAAGATTCAAATAAGTCTGATTTTAATTCGTCAATTTCGTTGAGACGACTTTTCAAAGTCGATCTTAAATCAGATATTTCATTTTCCATTTCTGATATTTTATAATTTTTTTCTTCAATTTTATTTACTTCTGATTGCAGTCGTTGTAATCGATCTTAAATATGTTTTACTAAATGAATCAGTTTCAACATTACCATCAAACTCAATAATCATTGGCTTAAAATATTTGAAAATACAGTTTCACCTATCATCAGTGCCTATTAAGCTTACGAGCCTGTTCTACAAGTCAGTTTCATACTTTACTTTAAATGAATCATATGTTTAGTAACCGAATATACGCTCATCAACTCTCGTATACGTTATGTGTGTAAAAAAGTTGGTACCTTGTTCTTTTTCGAGTTGAAGGGTTTTTTCATTCAAACTAGTTTGTAATTTTGAAATCTTTTCGTTTTTCAATTCTATTTCATATGCAAGACTTTCGCATTGTTGTTCCATGGTCAAGTCTTTTTCGTCCCTTTTATCAGTTTTATAAAAAAATATATCATAATTTATTTAAAATTAATTTATTTAGGTAAACCTATTCATTCAACGATGAACCATAATTTTATAAACTTTCCCTTAAATATTCGATAGTTTTCGGTTCTTTTGCAGGTTTTTTATTAATATCTTCCATTAAACTTTTGTTTTTCTCTTGTTGCTCCCTCAATTGGTTCTCCAGTTTTTCATTTTCAATTTCTAAACAATCATTATTTCCGATAAAAACGTCTGAAAATACCTAAATGTACATATTTTTCTCTAAAATCGTCATTCCTAAGAGCTGTATCAAGTCTGTTTTGCAAATCTTCAATAATATCATCTTTATTCGTTAGTTCCAAATCGTATTTTTCTTGTAAGTTTGATAATTCGACTGCGTCTATTAGATTATTCTCGGTCGGCTTTTCGTTACTAAAAGGATTTTACTGCATTATTAATTCACATATCAAATTAGTATTTTCTCAAAGCCTTTAGGTATTGAGGGGTGAAGTTCTAGGCTGTAACTGGCGAAATAAATTTTAAATGAATTTTTATTAATTTAATCCATCAAACTTGTTCGGTGTTTTTGTTGAATCGGGATTCATTCTCAAAACTCAGTCAAAACATGGGTTGCAATCACATAAAACGGGCGTTTATAGTCATTTTGCCAGAAAAATGATAAGATAAGAAATTTAGAACAACACCAAAATATTTAATTTTTTTTCTCACCTTATATCCCGTTTTCTATCTTTTCTTTTTCTTCGCATGCAACAAAACATATTCTCGCAATTAGTCACTAACGCCACCCAAATTGCAACTAAAAACATAAATTTTAAATGAACAAAAAAATTAAAAAAACATAAATTGCAGCCGAATAAAAAAAGTTTCGCCCTCGGGCCAATTCCCGATTCCAAAAATCTAACCTGCTGTTTTATATCCCTTCAGATCAATGCTTGGGAGACTCGGCGGGATACAAAAACCTCAAAACAGATCCAAAAAGATTACTATACCATCGGCGAAACGCCAAAATAAGTCTTTTTTGATAAATTGTTTTTTTACTGATTGATAAACAATGGTGACTCTGAAATGTATCTTTTGGGTCGATCCCGTTGGGTCAATGATCACTAATGATCTATTTTATTGTCATTCTCAAAATTGGATCAAAACTGATCGAAACATTTTCTCAGAGGTACAGTCACCCGGAGCTATTAATAGAATTTAACATTATGTCCAAATTAAAGTGCGACCGTGTGTTTGATAACGTATCTATTGACAGAATCGTGTCAGATGTGTAATAAGGTCTTAAACAAATGTAACCTTTTTTGTCCGATTTTTTTGTCAATTTACCTTGTGGTACCAAACGAAAACATAAAAACATTATAATAATTTCTTATCGGCCCTCATTTCAAATTTTACTCTTTATTTGGCTACCCATAAATTGAAAATGGAGAATTTGTGGTCATATTTGAATTCAATTTATATTCACCTTTGAAGTTTTCTATTATTTCTCTGTTATTCTGACAATCGGATCGAGCGGTTAAACAATCGGACAAAGCGGATTTTTGTCTCCCGGTTCTTTAAATTTAATATTTTTGTCAATTGATTAGAAGTTTTTTTAATATATTCTTACGCGGGGCGCTTCTGTCTCTTTTGATTTTGTTTGTGACTCTTCTCTTTATCTGCCTCTAATTTCCCTTTAGGCTCTCAATTTAGCTGACTAATCGGACCGATTTACATTGATATATTTGATAAAAAATATTTTTTAAAAAGTTAAATATTTTGAGCGATGATTATTTGACGATTCCAAACTGGAAAGAGGAGGAATGACTCAATTACCAGTGAGCCACACAGTTCATCGTCTACCAGTTTACCATAACGCGTCTAATCACGTCGATATAATTTATCCAGACATCTATTTAAAAATCTACAGTCTGAGTGACTTTGACTTAAAATCATAATAATTGACTTTTTCATATTATTTTAACATAAACTTTAATTTTAATTTCTAATTAAAATACCGCCGGTTCAAAAGATTAAAAAAAGCCCCTTATGGGTCACGTGACTCACGTCGTTACCTTTGAGCTTCCGAAATCTAGAAATCGCGTTTCGCTATCATATGTAAACTGTTTGTTTCGCTTTATATTTGCAATATGAGGTGTAAATTATGCAATATTTTTAAAATGCATCATTTTTTTAGAATAATGCAAAAATGAATATCGTTGAAGCCGTTTCAGATCGGAAAACAGACCGTGCCAAGCTTGGTATTCACATCACAAAATTTATTTCATTTTTTGGCATTGGTTCACTTGCATTCATATTCAAAGGGTAGGCAATTTTCAACAAAAAAAACATTTTCATAATAAATACATTTTATTCATACATTTTAGATCATCTGATTCGAATTGGATATTTGTGTCTGGATGTGTCACGGGAATTCTTTTGATATTTTCCTTTTTCGAACTTTGGGCTGTGATAAAAATCTTTCTTGCTAAACCAATCAGATTGAATCCATCACAATCAAAACTTTTGGGAGCAAAAGGGATCGATTTCGAGGTTAAAAAGTCGACGCCAAAACCAAATGTACTAAACACTCGTGACATGGAAACTTCTTTATCTTCATGTCTTCTTAATAGATCTGTCGATTCACCAAAAAATGGTCAACCATTGAAAAAATCAAATGTTCAATCACCAACAATCCTTCGAAATCGTCGGTTAGCCAAGAAAAAGTGATGAAAATCGGTTAAATATAAAGTCCCAAAACAAAAATGTTATTCAGGTCTCTGTCGACACACAATCGATCGATTACTGAAGAGCATGAATTAGAGGAATATTTAGGCTCATTTAATAAATCAGCTGATGAATCTATTTTGTCCACTTCGGTAAGTCAATGTCAACTTTTTGTCCAGAATTCAAATAATAAACTCATCTTGAACTTGAAGCCACTTAAACCCTGGTCGTCGCCAATGATGCGTCCACATGATCCACTGTCAAGATATCAATATCAACTATCTCGATCACCTCCGAAAAATAGAACAGCTGATAAGATAACGGATTTTGATAATGATTCCAAGGGTATGTCAGCTTCTAAATATCAATTAGACGAACAGCGTTTGTTTTTAGGAGGCAACGCTTTTGAAAAATTAAACATAAGTGGAGAGCAACAGTCTCGATGGGCAATTAACTTGAGAAATTTCATTTGGGCGACAATTGTTAATCCACTCGTCAAGCAGATTGAAACTGTTAATAATAAGCTGAAAGGAATGCGGAATTAAAAAAAACTCGGAACATCAATTATTTCGTTATGATTACTTATAATTTATAAGCCAAATGCTTAAATGTTCATTAGTTATCTGCCTCAAAGTCTCTCTTCCAGATGTCTCAATAGGCAAAACTTCAATAACTGACCTACGAGCCATTAACAATGTTGAAATTCAAAATGAAATTCGTGTTTTATTGCCGTATTTAGAAGTAACCAGCAATCATGGATATCTCATCGCTAGACTTAAAACACTTGCCTCGGTATGTCTATGTGATTTAGTTTTCAGCACTAATCATGATTTTAGGGTGGTTATCTTTCTGGATACATCTGGAATGGTGGTCAATATTATGAAGGAAAAGAATGGTGCCAAAATGACTTTCCAACCGATTCGAAAATTTTGATTCATATTTTGTCATGCTGGTTGGACACTCATTTGCCTCCGGATCCTTCAGCAGGACCAGATGCTCGTGCATTTTCTGAGCGATATGTCCTCAAAAAGACTGATGGTGAGTTCTAGAACATTTTAAAAAATTCAAATTCAACTTTTTTTAAGGGGATAAAAAACTGACTTTGAAAGAACTTCCTTCAAGAGTTCCATTTGCGTTGGTGGAAAAAACTACGAATCCGCCCGAATATTACGTTCAAAGTCGAACAGAAATAAAAGAGGTTCGAGTTAAAATGATAATTCAAGCATTTTAACGATCGTTTTCAGCTACCTACTGGAAGATCAAATCCACTTGGAGCTGTTTTGCTTTTGTTTTACTTATTGAACAAGGAAAATTACGGAGAAATTGCTGGAGTGTCACTTGGACGTGCTGGAATTAATATGTTAGCCGTCTATGATTAGAAAAAATAGTCTCTACCACTGCCTTTGAATGAATGAATGCCTGCTTGACCTTGAAATTAACTTACCGTTACTACATTTAGAATGTCTGATTTGTGGTTAATTTCGGTACCTGGTGAATCGTACACCGGTTTTAATAATATCCCTAGTGATTTAGCCACAAGGAATCGGTTTCTTAGTATCAAGAAACTAAACTAAAATACAGTACTTTCAAACAATAGAAAGTATAAATAAACTGTCAAAAGATCAGAATTTAAACTTCCTGAACTTAAAGTTGGAACACTTGACTCTCTAATCCAGCTGAGTGATGAATTAGCCAAAGCGGATACGTATGGAGAATCAGTATCACGAAAAGTTGCCACTTATTTCGCTGATATTTTGGATAATGACCGTGCCCAACTCAAAGAACACCTCAAACTTGCGAATAATATTGATCCAAATGGTAAGAATTCTTACTGTAATACCAACTCAATTTACCCTTATCTTAGTTTGGGTATGCCAATTCAAATGGGCTGCAGAAAAGTATCCTTCGCGAATGTCCTTACCAGAATTAGTCAAAGTCATTAATACATCTTTAACAGAAATTGATCAAGTCCTGAAGAAAAAATCTTCTTCATATAATGCCATGAGAAGTAAACTCGCACAATTTGAAAAGAAATCAACTTCAAGTCTCGTTACACGGCCCCTCAACGATATTATAAAGGTTGATTATATATATTATAATATATATATGATTTTTACTTTTATTGATTTCATTATTTCTAGCCATCAGATTTGATTCAAAATTCTGAATATTTGGAGACCTTATTTGTGACTATCCCACTTCGGAGCGAAGATGAATGGATCAAAAGTTATGAATCAATCACTGAAATGATAGTTCCAAGATCTTCTAAAAAGATTACTGAAGATGGAGAATATGCCCTCTATAATATAACGGTAAGAAGATTATTTCTGAATATAACGAAGGTAGTTAGAGAGAAATAATCAAAAATAAGCTTTTCCGACGAGCAATTGGCGAATTTAAAACGGAGTGTTCTAAACGAAGATACATTGTTCGTGAGTTCGAATATTCTGAAGATATTTTGAAGAGTGACAAAGAAGCCTTTGCACAGCTAGATCAAGAAAAACGAAAAACTTATCCGATTTTATTCAAATGGCTGAAAGTTAACTTTTCGGAAGCTTATTCTGCATGGATTCACATCAAGGTAATGTTATTATTTAATAAACATCTTCAATAGTAATTCATTTTAAGGCACTGAGAATCTTCGTTGAAAGTGTCCTCCGTTATGGACTTCCAGTAAACTTTCGAGCTGCTGTTATTATTCCGGGAAAAAATCAAAAGAAACTTCGCGATAGACTCAACCAGGTACCGAATCGGTACTACCGATTAAAAACTGCCCGAAATTAACCCAAATTGCACATTTCATCAAAAATTCAGATATTTGAATCATTGGATAGTTCTGGTGGTTTTTCTGCTGGCGAAATGAATGATGATACGGGAGCTGCAATGAAGTTTGACTCACAAGAATATTATCCTTATGTTTATTGTCGGATAGCTGCAGATATTATTGACTCTATTTAAGATTTTTCACTTCATTATTCATTTACAAGGCCAGATTGGTTCAATTTCATAAGTTTTATGAGCGTATGGAGTCCACAATGCGGACACAGAGTGGACACTATTAATTCACTAAATCCGCATTTAAGTCAGCGGACTCAAGTAATGAACCAGGATAAGAAATTCACTGATGTCTCATTTACCCAAATCCCCGGAATGTCTTCAACCGTGCAATAAATTACTCGTCTTGTTCACTATTTATTTAATAAAATAGTTCTTACGTTCATTATTAATCAATTTGTTGGCAATAAGTGGTGGCAGTTTTCTATAACTCGCGACGGTTTTATTCGAAATTCAATAAGCGACCGGTTCCATTCATCCACCGCTCTGTTATTTGGTTGTAAAAGGGGTCTGGCCTGGAGGCATTTCCCCGCTTGAGAAACAGATATTCGAATCAAGCTCCGACTATTTTACAAAAGAGTAGTGCGAAAAATTTCGAGAGAAAAATTTTTATTAAACAGAGATCTTTAAATGATAAACGATATGAAATCGTAAACTCTGTGTTTTGTACGTAAGAAGGTTAGTAAAAGGTCAATTTTGAGGTCAATTATTTCTAAAACTCTAGAAAATGAGAACAGTTTTAGGATAATGAGAATGTGGCCACCGACTGACAGGAAGTCAATAGTACAGTTTTCTAAGTTAATGGCTACTGTACTTTTCCCTCAAGTGCAAAGCGCTTTATTGTTTGTGATAGAACAAAGACCCTTTGTCTTTCCTTGATTTTGGTAACTTCTGACATTTTATATCAAATAAAAATTAAAAAGCGGGGATAAAATTAATAGTCCGAGTCATTTTGGAGAGTCGGATAGAGAGATGATTAAAAATTATATAATCTAAATGGTGTGAATAATGACCAAAATACATGTCAGAGATGAGAATAGTCGCAGTCGGATCGCTAACAGCCGGATTTGTTGCAGGCAGTTATGATAAGCCAGAATATAAAGAGTTGCCAGATGAAACATTTCCAAAAGAACGATTGAACAAAAGTGCTCTCATACCCGCAGGTAAATTTATTTTTCCATACAACTTCACGTCTTGTCCAAAAAATACTGACCGTATCAATATCAAAGTATCAAACAAATTCGCGTGCACGGTGATCGTTTTAATTTGCCGTTCGAAAATCGGGTCCGATGTAGGGGATGAAAATGCGATACGGGGATTTGTCCGATACCTTGAGCGGAACTAACCGATAAAGTAAAGTCGGTTTCTTGTTTTACGCTTTTGTCCAATTATATAGAGAGTTATGCTTAGCTGGTTTTTATTATAGATGACAAATACATATGACTATGAAAAGGAATATTTTTAAAAAGAGAAACTAAAAAGTACATATACCCACTAAGAATTCTGTAGGGATAACTGTAACGGTATTATTAACGGGTCAATTAAATGGTTTTACTCGTAAACGACTAAAATAGAGAATAATTCAGGTAAATTTACGTTTGGCACGGACGAACCGCTAATTGTTGACGATGGTGAGGAACCAGCACGTGTTGTCACCATTTCTTCTGACTATGAAATAGATGCCTACGAGGTCACAAATTCAGAATTTTGGTTTTTTGTTCAAGGAAAGGATGAATAAGTTTGCATTGTAGTCTGTTTCGGTGATTAGACGGTGATTAAGCCATGTTTATTTTAAGATCTGACTGATAATAATCATCACTGTAAAGAGACAAGGTATAAAACAGATTCTGAAAAATTTGGAAATTCTTATGTTTTTGACATGTGTCTCGAAAAAGAAGTCCTTGAAGCCTCAACACAAGCAGTTCAAGTGGCCCCTTGGTGGATTCAAATTGACGGGGCATCATGGAAATCACCAGAGGGTGGAAAGGAGCGAATCACTGATAATATCAAGCGATATTACTCATAGATTTATTCATAGACACCCTAACTACAACGTTGTTTTGCTATTAGGTTTATTGGCATTTGATGTTTGGATCTTAATAATAATCGATGAGCATCATCAAGACTACCCTTAATTGTTCTCGAATGAGTGAGAGACCTTGGGAACCAACCAAGCTAAGGACAAAAGGAAAGTCAAGTTGAACACCCTATTTTATGGTTTATAATTTTGAACAGAGAAAGACCGAATTAAATCGTGCCAAAAGTTACTTATAGGTATCGACATTATCCTGATTCGTTTAAAGTCTGATTTGAAAGGGAGATGGGATCATCCAGTAGTGCACATGTCATTTAATGATGCCAATGCATTTTGTAAATGGGCTGGAAAAAGGTTACCTACTGAAGCTGAATGGGAAAAGGCTGCCAGAGGCAATCTAGAACAAAAACAATTTCCATGGGTAAGACACTAATCTTGAATATATTTTTTTTTTGAAACTTGGCCCTGACGCAATAATTTCGAGCCAGTTCGGACAGAGTAGTTTTGACCCTCCCCATGTTAATAAAATTAAGATATTTTTGCATGATTTCGAACCACTATTTTGGAATGTATGAATTTACGTCTTAGTTCTAAAGACAAGCATTTTTATTTGTTTTCCAGTGTGTAAATAATAAAACTGATGATATTAAACATATTGGTCATACATGAATATTCAAAGAGAACACTTTTTTTGTCCTTAGGGAATTCCAACCAATTTTGAGGTCAACTCGTTGGCCGTTGTTGATTCAGAAAACAGGATTGGAATTCTCTGGGGTGTCCGAACTCATCATTGGGGCATTTTTTGAACTCGCCAAAGTGGCTGAACTTGACCAAATATCGATTAGGGATTTCAATTATACATTGATCAAGGGAAGTCTCATTAAGAAAACCAAATTAAAGAGAATTCATTCACGGAAAAATATACCCTGTGACATAATCTAACTATTTCAACCAACCAAGTGAATATATTTGATCATTTAGGGCGATGAACTTGAAGAGACCGAAGGAATTTATAGAGCCAATTACTGGCAAGGGGTATTTCCGGATGAAGATATGGGCTCAGACGGATTTCAATATAAAACCGCTCCAGGTAATTAATTCTGACTAAGTTTACGTTTTAATCAAATATATTTAGTACCTCATTTTGAAGCGCAGAATGAATTTGGTGTATATCACATGATTGGAAACGTATGGGAATGGACTGGCGATAAATTCGGTCGATATCACGATCATGAACCCGATACTGACCCGAACGGATCTCCCAGAGGCCAGGATTATGTTAAAAAGGGAGGAAGTTTCTTATCCGATGTTGATCATTCTTACAGGAAATATTTCAAAATATATATGAAACATATCGTGAGTACAATGTTATGTCAAATGTGGTCCAGTCGCGAATATTACAAGCGTTAACAGTATCTATGAGAACGATTTTAACCAAAATTATTGACAGTTTGACCTTATAAATACCGTTCAAAGTACAGTTCATGTCTGTGTTCACCTATATCGTGTGATATAAAATGATTCAGATTTTATATTGAGCAGAACAGATGGATTATTCAGAACGGTTTTAAATTAAGACATGGCCATTTATCTAGACGGCCAAAAAACGAGTCTGTGATGGGCAATTTTTTAACTAATATTAATGGTCTTTACCCTTGAGATTTTTTATTATGAATAATTGCCAGTGAGTAAGTTTCAAGTATACCCTGACACCCTAAGGGCTAAAAGTACACCCTAAGAGGAGGAACCAGGTCACGACGGACCGACAAGTCCGTTATTCACCTTATGCAATTAAACAGCCTTTAGAGATCAGATATGAATGAATAGGGTGTATACTCACCTGATAACATATTAGAGCGCCCATTGACCCTTTTTTAAAATTCTGCTTCGCCCGTCAGAGAAAAACAGACAAAGATGTCTTTTAGACTTGAAGATCATTTTTTTACAAAGGAGAGATTAGACCAGAAAGTAAATTATTTAGGAGGCGATGATCCTAGCGGCTAGGGCCAGTCCGGGAAATATATCGATTACCGTTTGAATTTTGTGAGATCGGAATAATAGAGAAAAATAAAGAATTTGCATTTAAAGAGAAGGTTTCGGTGAAATAAGATACATGAGTTCAACTTAAAATTATGGTTTTGGGCATCAGATTTTTAAGAATTGCTTCCGGAGTACCCTTAAAATCGGAATTTAATTCGAATATAAAATTAATTAAAAGACCATTAAATTGCGTTAATGTTTAAAATACGTTGGAATGTGGACTCTTAATTAATATTTAACCTGCCGGGTGCTTTGAACTTGAATTTCTTGACATTTCCTCTATTCAATAAGGTTTATTAAAGTTTTACAACCACGTGATTAATCGTGGTTAACCAAATATGCTTTGGAGCTTACCTTATTAGTCACCGTTGTACTTAATCCTGACAATAAATACCATAAAATACTCTAATTTTCAAGTTTAAGTTATTTAAAAGAAATTTTTGAGGGCCATTAAGTTATATATCATATTAATGAAAGTATAATATGATATTTCCGGTTCATAAATGGGGGGGTCCATCACAAATTACCTCCTGTGTGTTGAGAGAGGGGGGTTACCAATAGTACTTATTTGTATTTTATTATTCACAAATTAAATAGAGAAATATTTGAAAGAATTCGAAATGCAGCACGACACCACAATTCACCTGATTCATCAACCAATGATATGGGATTTCGATGCGTCAAGGGCGGTGGCCCCAAAAAGAAAAATGCTTTTAAAAAGACGATGAAGAAAAATGAAGAATTATAGAGAAGTTTATGGTATTTAAAAAGAAATCTGACCGGTGAACAAAGATCATTTATTGCCCACTTTTAGTTGACACACAGGAATTTCTTGCGACATCCTTATCTAATGCATTTGGTGCATATTTATTTCGACACTCTTGTGGTTACCACATTTAATTTACCTAATATCCGCTTTACCAGTGCCTATCTTACCCAAAATGTGTTTCTGTAATTCAATCAAGCTAATTTTACAATGCAATTTGCCAAGGATAAAACACTTAAAATTCTTCATAATAACACCATTTTTTTAGATTATTAGAAATGAAATCGGTACTGACTGCTCTAATTTTTGGGACGGTGCACGCTCAAGAGTGTTCCATACCATCAGAGTTACCTGAAGGAATGGTTTTGCTACATTTTTACTAGACTTATACTACACTATCACTACTAAATATTCAAATTTTAAACCATAAAAGGATTAAATATATTTTGTGGTGATGATAACGAATGTTTTGCTTGGTGTGATGACGAAACAAAGCTACCCGCTGGTGGCAGAGAGAATTTCAACTGTTTGGAATACACTCTGAATTCAACTCCTTTTCCAACTGAATGCAAATCGAAATTTTGTGCACCACCAAGTGTTCCAAATAATGTTGTTCAAGATTGCACTGCAATGGTTCGTACTTTCAGCATCAAGTTTAAGCTAGTAGGAAAGTATCCTTACAACTTTTTAAGAGATGTACTTACAAATGTTCCGATGATGGCGTTCTAAATGGTCCGAAAGAAATATTTTGTAACGAACCTTTCACCAATGGCGAAGGCGTCTGGGGTATGGATCCTCCAATATGCACCTCCACTGTAGAGTCATGTGATCCCATTCAAGATAGTCTACTGGAATTTGATTGTACAGAAAATTTTTCATTCGAATCAAAGTGTGATTTTAGGTGAGTTAAAACCTAACGTTTAACAAATTTTTATGGTTTCTTAGATGCCCTACTGATTATGAACTTGTTGGTAATCAAATTGTCGAATGTAATTATAAAAATGGTCACTTTGAATGGTCCAGTGATATTCCAGTGTGTGAATTTGCAGGCATATTATCAACAGAAACACCAACAGTTAGTTCGACATTTGAGACTCCAGATGATATCGAATCTCCTAACATAGAAACAAATCCTGGAACCGGTTCGGAGAACACCGAAGAAAAAGGCGAATGTGAAGGATCTATCGCACTCGAATGTTGGTCAAAATTACAGGTATGAGTCAATTTTTATGAGTCATTTGTAAATTCTGATTATTCAGATGATCATTGGAATAGTGACTGGTGGAATTATCATAATCATAATTATTGCTGTAACTGTTGCATGTATTATGAAAAAGAAAAATGATCGGTCGAAATCAAATAAAGATGCATTTCTATGGGATAA
The DNA here is from genome assembly GCA_004367895.1 of Oikopleura longicauda. Lineage (NCBI taxonomy): Eukaryota > Metazoa > Chordata > Appendicularia > Copelata > Oikopleuridae > Oikopleura > Oikopleura longicauda. The sequence continues at coordinate 12,670 of SCLD01012201.1, forward strand.
CAATCCGACAATACAGAAAGAGGTAATCATTAGTATTTATGGTCTCTGTTATTACTGTAACTGACTTTTTTATTTTAGCGAGATCGTGGTAGCAGTAGAGGTAATCAATCTACAACTGATGACCGTATTGTGGCACCAAATAATCAATATGGTGAAAATGAACAATCTGTACCATCACATTCGGTGAGTCAACCTAAACGCTATTTTGACAAATATCATAAACCCATCTTAAGTTTTTCCGACAGCCAAGTCAACAGAGGACTCAGTATATGCAATCACAAAGACGAAATGATTTGCAAGTTTCATCCCCACAAAGAAATAATTTTGGGCCTTACAGTGAAGTCGCAATTAATCCAAGAACTGGTCAGGATATGCCAGAAGAAGGAATGCCATTTATCAATGATCCATCAAATAGAGATAATGAAAGTCGTAAGTATTTAAATTTTCTTATCAACTTTTTTCAATTTTTATAAAACTATAATTAATAATTACAAAATTCAAGTAATAGAACCAGAGAGGGAATAAAAGGTAAAATTGTTGTAAAAATGATTACAAAATCAGTCAATTTCCAGTCAAAATATACGTGTTCCAACCCTCAATGGTAACACCTGTATATATATATTTTTTATTATTTGACTTTGGACGTGTCTTTCTGTATATCGGGCTAATTACCATTTAAATTATCCCTTGGGTATAATAATATTTATATATTAATTTGATAATTTAAATATTCGTTTTAGATTTTCCTGTGTCACGTGGACCATCAAAAAATCAAAACTACGACTATTATAGTCCAAATCGTTCTCAACAAAATCGAAATGGAGATAATCTTTCAACCTTTTTTCCATCGTAACACCAGTTGACGCTCAAGATTCCAAAATAAGTTCATTATATATGACCTTCATTATGTGTGACCAAAGTGTCACCACTAGAGGGCATTCACGTTTCATGACTAGAACATATCGCTCAAAAGACCATAATTCTTGGTTCTTATTCCAACAACTCGGACTACCCTTAAAATCAAATATCTTCTCGTTCGGTGTTGGTCTTTCTTTCTATTTGATTATACAGTACAGGTTCAAATTTAAACTTGGTTCAGTTCCAAGTTAAGATATGATCACCTTAATGATACAGTACAGTTGAACTGTATAAACTTCAATGCACTGCTTCTAGACCTAACTCAGTGAAGAGACAAAGCAATGGAAAGAATATGTAAATGTCACAAGAGTGTCACAATTGTGTCAATGTGCCACAAACTTATTCTAGCCCCAATAAAGTATTTCTGTAAACTGCTCTTTCTCAAAATACAATCGCTCTATTCAAGAAATTGTTTCAAAATTGATTAACAACAAACTGGTCGGTTATTAGATTGGCATATGAGCATGTAAAAAAGTGTGCAAGATTAAGGGTAGGATCCTCAGCAGATTAGATTTTTCAAGAAATGGATTTTCGAGGCAGAATTTTAAAGACTTGAGATAAATCTCGACTTTTCCAGGGTTCGAAATCATGGAAGTTTCGTTCGTAGTCAAAATAGAGCGTTAAATGTACACAGGAATATACTGTGAAAAAAAACGCCGCATGTAAAATTTGTTTGTCTCGGAATGAAGTGACGATTCAATATTTTGCTCCGAAACCGCCCCTCCCAATTTTCATGGGAATAGTAATGTCTGGAATCTGGTTGAAAAACGCTCAGTATGTCCATAAATTCATAGGTAAACATGAGACTATCAGCATTATTAATAAGCAATTTCGCATTGACAAGTGCATCAGGTTTGTTCTCAATCGGCTTGTTTAACCCTTATTGACAAGTTTCCGGGTGAACACACAGAGTGTTTTCCGGAAACTTTTTCCAGCCATCTCGTGACTCTATTAAACATTTTGTTGGGGGAAAGTCACTTGGCATGCATAGGTGCCGGGTAAGTGCACATAGAAATGATATGACGTCATACCCCCTATGTCACGTGATTGAGGTATTGGAGCTCAAAGTAAACCCCATGAGTGAAAAAAAGTATTCCTGGAAATAGTTTCCGGGATTTGTCAATAAGGGTTAACAGTCGCGTTGTATTTCTTCGTGTTATAGTTGCTTGTTTTAGTCAATGGAGGATCTGGTTGCTATACATGTATGATAGTCACCTCTTGGATTGATCAGTATACCCGATCAAATCAATTAAGGTTAGCATTATCATATATTTATTGATTTTAGAGAGTGAAAAACAGCTTGAATATCAGAATAATATATCAATGATATAATATGATATATAATATATGTCGATTTTCACCCTTTATTCTGTTAAGTTATGAAAATGGACTAAATGATATTTGTTTTATTTTGCCCGATATTCTTGGAACACTTTGTAAGCAGGTTCAGAATGAATTTGGAGATTATATTATTGAAGCATTCAAAATGGGTCACAGTCCAGATACATTGTGTCATTGTTTGGGCAACTGTCGCGTCGATTCTGGACAAGAAATGTGTCACTTCTATCCCAAACCCAGTGGACGCCCTGTTTGCCCGATAGTTGACGAATTAAAGCTCGAGAGTGTCAAAAATGATATGAGGGGGACTTTGGTCGACTGGTGCAAAGATCATCAGAATATCGAAGTGTGCCAGGGTTTGAGTAATTTAGTCGATGGCCTTGAGGTGAGTAGTCAGCCATGAGCCATGCAGCTTATTAAAATGTTTAGTTGGTGGCAGATCGATTAGATCGGCATGTAGCTGCAAAAGATGATGACAATGATGGTTTCTCTGATATTGGTGAACTTCGAGGATATTGGTGGAAGGGAACTGATTTTGAAGACAAAGATAATCAAATTTATCCTGGAAAATTCCCGGATGATGGCGATGAATATTTTGATTCAAATTGCAATTATTTAGAGGGCCGTATTCAAGATCCAGGTAGATTCTACTTCAATGTCCGGAAGTCCGAGTAGTTTAACATTTTATTTTTAGGAAATCCAGGTCAAACAGTTCCTTTGGAGGATCTTTTATGCGATGACTACCAGCCCATGGGGGTCGCCATTTTAGGAGATTCAGCAGGAGCACATTTTTCGCTTCCCGTTGACTGGATGCGACCATCTAACTGGACAGTAGATTCTCAACCATTTTCTGATTGGAAGATTGCGATTGGTAATGAACTCGATTGGCCTATGATGAGTGCTTTTACTGGTTTCACTGATAAATGCTGGTCAAACGCCCCTAATTCATTCATCCAGGATACAAATGTGGATTCAATATATTCAAAACTGGTCCAAAGAAATCGATGCAACCTTAACGATTTTCAAAATCAAGCAAATAACGGAGCCAAAGCAAAGTCAATGGCTGATAAAACCATTTTGGGACTGAATAGAAAACCAACCGATAAGCCAATGTTGGTTTTTCTTTCTCTTATTGGAAATGATGTCTGTAATGGCAAGGTTGGTCATAATATATGAGTCATAATATGATCCAAAGGACCCTGAAAAAGGTATTAACCTGATATTTAAGGTAAATACGGAAGATTTCATGACTACACCTGAGGAATTTACACTCAAGACAACAGAGAGCTTAGAATATCTAGATTCAATATTACCAGAAGGATCAGGCGTCGTGGTAACTGGTCTTGCTCAAGGTGGTGTCCTTTGGGATACACTCCACGACCGACTTTACCCATTTGGTGAATTTGATGGTGCTGGTACGTATTCAGACTTTTACGCTTACATGGAATGCTTACAAGTGTCTCCATGCATGGGCTGGATGTCAGCAGATACCGAAAGAAGAGCACGGGCAACCAAGAGAGAACAAGAATTAAGTCAAGCTGCCGAACAATTAGTCAACGATCAAAAAGGTTAAATTTAATAACTGGGCACCGCCTGTGGGCACAGACTCTGACACTGGCTAAAAATTACTTTAGATAGCTACAAGTTTAAGCTTGTATATACAGAATACCCTTTGGAAAAGGTCAAGGATGAATATGTTAAAAATGGTGGTGAAGCGTGGCATTTAATGGAAGGAACTGTTACATCATAAAGTTTATTAATTAGGCTTTTATCGGTCATTCTCGAACGTTCCTGAATATTAAAACGAGACACTTCCAATCCATTCGAAACCCGGAGAAGTAAAATCGATTTAAGTTCTATTTGGTGTTCTATTTATTAAATGAAGCATTACACAACTATTTCATAACACATAAAGAAACTGATGGCTTCCATCCAAGTCAAACAACAAATGTTCTGGTAGCAAGATGGCTTTGGGATTTTCTAGAGACAAATCATCCTGATATGCTCGGTGACATAAATCCTAATAATGATATTATCCAAGCGTTTCAAGGCAAAGATATTTTGACCTGTGATGATTTCTCAAAAAAATAATGATTAACTTGAAATTAAACGGTTATAAAATCGATCCACAACCATTGAGTGAAATTAAGTGAGATGCGCCTTCCCGATGGTCGTTGTTTCAGTTTAAATGACTATCGGGAAGACCCTCCCCAGTTTATTTCATTTCAAAGTCTGCTTTGAAATGTTATTCACATTTTGAATGTAAAAGAAGTCCAAATTGTTATTCGGGGTTAAAAACTATCAGCACGTGATTTGCATTCATATTGAGTTTGCTTTCGAGGCTTCATAACATCTGCTGACATGCTGACTGATGTTCTTTTCGCGGGGTTCGATAACACAAAAACTTTCGTAAAGTTGCATCATCAAAAACGGTTGAAGTAAAATGGTTTTGCATATTTGGCCACACTTGACATTTCACTTTTTTTATTCATTCACCACGCTTTCAGAATAGCCATAAACATTTTAAATAAAGGTGCAAATGCAAACCTGTATTATACGGTATTTTGTTGTTTTTCGACGATCATCTGTTTTGGATTATTTTGGATTATTTTTGAAGTTTGTTTTAAAGTTTTTTGAAATGTTAGAAGTGCAAATTATACTGTCGGAGGTATTGTATAAAAAGAAACTTGAATGTTATGCCTTCGGGGGGATTGATATAAACCATTAATGTGGTGCTATGCCTAACATTTTACTAAACATATAAGTATATTCATACTAAGAGAACGCAAAAACCAATCTTAAGTGCCTTCAAAAATTTCGTACGCAAAAAGTGAATAGAGTTTCAATTCGGGTTAATTGCCGAAATTCGCGGGCAGAGAACAGCCAATCATGAAGTCTGATTTTTCGCAAATGGCCTTGATCAGTTGATCATGTCTATACCACCCTGGGTATAGAGAACTAGCTCAAAGTGCATCAAGAGAAATATAATTTGGTGCTGGTGGTGGTGTTATCTCAGTTAAATATTCGGAATGAATTGAACTTGAAATGAATTTGACCGATCCAGAATGTGAGACACCACTTCAAACATGCCGAAATGCTAAACTCAAAAATGAAACAAGCTCCGAAACAAAACCGATAATAATCGGTTCCAGTCTTGGTGTTCTTTTTATTTGTGTGCTTATTTTTGCGTTAATTGTATTTTGCAAACGGCGAAAAAGTAAGTTTAATTTATGTGGAAGTTCCAAACCAATTTAAAAGGAAATATTATGGTCCTTGTTCAACAAATCATTAATTTAAAATCAATTTAGAACAAGATGAAAATGGAGCGGACGAGGAACAAGTTTCAGTTTCAGATGGCAACTTAAAAACCATTGAAACCAAGTTTGATGATGGGACGACAAGTGAAAATCAATTGAAAACCACATCGGATAGCGGCAGAGACGAAAAAGTAAGTTTTCCATATTATTAAAGGGTATTTGACTGGGTCTTTACCGGGTAAGCTGGCTACAGTAAATTGTGTAGACACCAGGGCATGCTCTCCACCTTTAACGAGCGTAAATAGTCATGGTAATTATATAAACATCTGAATAGGACAACTGCAATTATCATAAACTATACTAAACTATACTTCATCACTGCATAACTACCAATAAGAGAATTATTTTAACGATTTCTTTGAAGTTTTTCAAGAACTTCAACAGCTCCAAAATAATAATCTAGCTGACGAAGATTAGCCTTCCAACATCACAAAAAACCTGAAATAACTCAAATTAGATTTTATTCCTAGAAAAATGGCGATTGAAGATGAAAAGGTTTTAGAATCTTAAAGTCTTAGAATATCATTAACCATGCCGGTTATATCATTATGATAATATCCTACAGTGTACCCCAGAACATCAATGAGTTTTAATATTAGCGCCTTTAGTCTAAAGACCTTAAG